>JAOANK020000065.1:748103-765695 GCA_026257165.2 Telfairia occidentalis | reverse complement strand
TATTTTATCGCATTGACCTACTCCCTTGTTTTGCACTCACATACTGTATTAAATCATCATTCATTAGCTCACTCGACAATATCACTAGCACTAAATAGATATATTAAAATTAAAATTGAAAATTCTTGCACCTAATTGAAATATCTAGGTTAAACTGTTGAAATTATTGTTGTAGTGTAAGATTAGTTTCAATTATACTCATTGTTTAAAAAATTCCGCTTCCACCCTTGGATCCTTAAAATTAATTCAATTATGTTCATCAACAATTTCACTGTTAAAAGGAGTAAATGAAAATTGACGTGATTGTTGAGTTGTAAACAGAGCATGCTAAACACGACTTTTAAAAAATGATAAGCAAACGTGACAATTATCAATAACCATTAAGCAATGGTTGATATAGGGATGGCTTAAAAAATGAATGCAAAAATGTGGCTTGAAAAGTTATCGTCTAGTCACTTTATCTCGATTTTTTTTTGTTTACTTTTTAAAAAATCACTTGTGTCACGTCTCTTTTTACAACTAAGTTGTTATGTGATCGTTGATCATTTATTTATAGATATATATTTGAATTAATTTTAAACATCAATAATAAAAATGAAACTTTTTAAATGATAAAGTATGGTTCAAATAACATCAAAGTTAAATTTTTAAAAATTTTAAATAGTAAATAGATACAAACATTATATGTTAGAGTATCTAACCGAGCTTCAATTAATAAAAAGTTTCTGAGTTCCAATCTCGAGTGAGTAGTTGAACTAAAAAAGAATGTTAGAGCCTATAAATATGCTCTCTTTTAAAACTTAAAAAATGCAAGCCAAAAATGGCCACTAACTTCTTCTTCATCTTCATCATTTTCTTTTCTTTTCCATTTATTTCTCTTCAAACAGCCTTTGTTGCTCCCATTCACAAAGACCACAATTCCCTTCTCTACTCCATCTCCGTCTCTATGAAAACTCCGCTCCGGCCGGCCGAGCTCCACCTCGACCTCGGCGGCGCCTTCTCCTGGATCGACTGCTACAACCACTACAACTCTTCCTCTTACAGCCTCGTCGACTCCGAATCCGCTCTCTGCAACTCCATGAAACCTAATGTTGCTGGCACCTGCGTCGACGCTCCAACTCCGATCTGCGCCAACGGCACTCATCTCTTTTGCTACGTTTACCCTGAGAAACCGTCTATTAGAGACTCCGTTGATTACGATCACGCGAAGCTCACGGAGTCTGAGAATTTGATCACCGATGTTCTCGCTCTGCCGACCTCCGACGGCTCCAATCCTGGCCTGCTCCGTCGGATTCCTCACCTTCCGATTTCCTGCTCCAAGACTAATTTCCTCCGAAGGCTGGCCAAGAATGTGATCGGCCTGGCGGCGCTCGGCCGTGCGAACGAGTCGATTCCGTCGGTGATTAGCGCGACGTTCAATAGCCCTAGGTTTTTTGCTGTGTGCTTACCAGGAGCGAGATCCGGCCCTGGAGTGGCTTTTTTTGGATCCAGAGGACCTTACAGACTTTCGCCCAATCTCGATCTCTCCAAATCCCTAATTTACACTCCGTTGATTTTCAATCCCCAGAGTGGCTCCATTTACACCTATTGGTTACCGTCTTACGAATACTACATTGGACTCTCCGCCATCAGAATCAACGGCAAGCCGGTGCCGTTCAACACTTCTCTGTTGCCGTTCGAGCCGGTCCACGGTCGCGGCGGGACGAAGATCAGCACCTCCACCACTTACGCTCTGTTGCAGACCTCCATTTACAGAGCATTCACGGCGGCGTTCGTGAAGGAATCGGCTGCGCTCAATTTCACGGAGACGAATCCGGTGGAGCCGTTCGGCGCGTGCTATGCAGCGACCAGTGTGGCGGTGACGACGGCGGGACCGTCAGCGCCGGCGGTGGATCTGGTGATGGAAGGAGGGAAAGTGGTGTGGAAATTGGGGGGGAGGAATTCGATGGTGAGGATTATGAAGACAGGAGTGGATGCGTGGTGCTTGGGGTTCATCGACGGCGGGGAGAATCCGAGAACGCCGATAGTGATCGGAGGTCTGCAAATGGAGGATCAACTGTTGCAGTTCGATCTTGAAAATTATCGATTTGGATTCAGTTCTTCGGCGTTGGAGCAAGGGACTTCATGTTCCAACTTCAACTTTACTTCCGTCAACACTTACCTATAATAATAATTGAAGCTCTAAGAAGGCCAAAAATAAAATATTATTCTTTCAAAAATTTTAATATTAAACATTTCAAAACTACACATTAGCTAAAAATTTTGTTAAAAATTTAATAGAAAGTTGAGGTGCTAGTCCTAATGACATGATTTCATTTAAAAATTGAAACGAGGGTTAATTTTCTTCCCTTATAAATTAATGGTTTGCTTGACCATCTTCTCTTCTAATAAGATTTGTTTTAGTTAAATGATAATTGTGAAACATTTAAGAAAGTTCAAAAATAGTATTAAAATTTTTAAAAGTAAAAATATTTTTTAAACTTCAAACTTTAAAGGTATTTTATATAATTTAACCCAAATGAATCACAAATTTTGTTTTAAGAGGCCACAATGGTGGGTAGGGCTTTATCGTCGCTGAGCAAAATTAAACTCTTCATTTGGTGGTTTGGATTGGACCATTCAATGCTTTGGGACTGTTCTTGGGTGGCCGATCAATGGAAATTATCAATATTTAAGCTGCATTTGGAATAATTTTAAGAAAAAATACTTTTTAAATAAAATTATTTTTTTTTATGAACGTTTTAAAAAAATTAATAATTTAAAATGTATTTAAATAATCAAAATTATTTTTTAAAAAAACTTTAACTAATAAAATACACTTTAAAAAAATTAGATTAATTTAAAATTTATTTTTGAATAATCTACCATTACGGTGTTTCTTCAAAAATAAATAACATATCAAAATATGCCCAACCAGGCAGTGTATATGGGAAACTAATACAACCATAATAAACTTGTTGATAAATTCCACAGTGGTAAGCCAAAAAGATGAGTAACACTGCTAGTAAAAATGGAAGAAGAGATCATTTATACACAGATAATATAAGCTATTAGTCAAAATTTTCATTTTGGGATAATCCATTCAAAAGGTTCTCAACCCTATTCGAGAATTTCTTTTTCGAATTCATGAGAGGAGGATTCAAGAAGAATGTAACACAGCACACTGTACTAGAAATGAATCCATTTGCTCAATACAACATCTCATTCATGTTCCCTTCAGTCAACTTTTCTAAGTCTTCTTGGGACAATAAGGTCTTTCTACCACTGCTCCCTGCCTTATCATAGGGTTGTGCCATCTTCCTAAGGAACTGCAACTCACAGATTTGGAGTTTCAAAGGAATTTTCTTATGAATTTTTAAACCACAGTCTTTAGAATTTTGAAGTTCAAGTAGCAAAAGAGACCTTTACTGCAAACTCAGACGGGAAAAAGGCAGCTTTTCTTTTAATAGGCTCAGTAATTAATTAGAACATGAAGGAATTGGTTTTAATGCCAATCATAAATGTGTATCAAAGAAAATATGTTGATATCTTGAACTAAGAGAAGAGACTGGTAAGTAACAAGTACAAACCTCCCGAGCTATGTGCAGAGCCATGTCTGTGCTCAAATTTAAGTGTGCATCGCGTAAATGTGACAATATCCATCCAGGTAATTTTGAACGCTTGTCATGACGGCTATACCTGTACAAAGTTTTAAAATAAATAACTAAATCAACAGTCAAACCGAACATAGCTCAACTGGTTAAAGACATATCTCCCTGAAACATATTTTCAACCAGACTATATCACATTTTCAATAACTAAATCAACAAGACTGCCAAGTTTTCTTATGAGACAAAAGAATCACATTTTCTAGATATTCTTTTTTAATATATTTTGTTACTATTAAATTGCAAATATCATGGTTGTTTGAAACATATTTGAAATACGTGATAATTTCCCATTAAACCATGATGTCATAAGATCTCCACTAAAATTTTCAATTGATAAATATGATTTCAGGCTAAATAGTAAATGTAAAGTGTCAAACATTTCTCAAAGAATACTAACGATAATATTAAAGTTGAAAAGGTGCAGTGCCAATTGAATCAGTATGAACAAACTCATAAATTGCATTAAGATTCTTTCCATGACCATCTAATGAATCAGCAACATGTGATTTGTGAACTTGCACTTATAACTGAAAATAAGTTCTCTAATCATGGATTTTAGGTGAAATTGCAGAAAAATCAAACCTTTTATCGGCAAATATCATCATCCCATAGTCAGCTTTCGATCGGATAACTCGACCAACACATTGTGCAGCTTGTCTCTGCTCAAATAGTCAGAACCATTTATTTCCACCATACGCCAAAAAGAGCTACGAATATTAAGAAGAGTGATTTTATCTTACCAAAGCATCAAAAGTTAAAAAATCTCCTTCCTTAATTTGAAACGTCTCTCGTAAATATTCCAATCGAGCAAGCAAAATTCTGAAAAAAAAAAATCAACATCCATACTGTCAGAACAACCAAGTCTAAACAAAAAGAACCCTGCCATCACCCTCCTTGCCCCCGAGCAGCGCACGTGAAAAAAAAGTAACACACTCAACTTTCAATCAAAAAACAATTCATAAGAGCACAAGATTCTGTTCTTGTCAAGATTAAAGACAATGGTTATATAACGACAACTCTAAATGTAAAAAGAGAAAAATGCTTTTCATTGACTAATCATCTTTTAGCTCCAAAAGTTATGACTTTAGAGAGTCACAAAATGAAACTCACTTGCTTAATGTGTATTGGAATGGAACACCAAACATTATCACCAATCGTCCATAATGTCGATCAAAATCAATACCTTCAGCAACTTTTCCCCTGCATTAACATATATAAATTCCAAATTATATCCGCATCATCCTTCTTTAATCTTCATCTCCATGAAGTTATCTAAAAGTGAAATAAATCGATATTTTTTTAAGGAAACCAATAGTTTCATAGATGGTATGAAATTACATAGATGAAATTATGTAGAGGGGAGGAGAGCCAACCCCCCAAGGCCCAAACCAAGAAAGATTACAAAAAATTGTTCCAGATGGCACAAAGATCACATAAACTATAGCTATTAAAGTATGGATATAATTTGCACGAAGAAAAGCCAACAAAAATTAGATTGTCAAGAAAGATATCTACTGCTTTTTCTATATCATCGAAGAATTTATTATTTTTTTTCTAGCCAAAGATTCCAAAAAAGTAGTCATGTGTAGATTCCTACTTTAAAATACAAAATTGATTAAAATTCAGGGTGTCAAATGCCAAATTACCATGGCAGTTAATATGCAAAATTTAAGGCTACACTATTGACCTAAAATCATGAATTAACTGAAGGAAATCAAACCTCCCTCAGTATGTCCGTTCCCATTCCACCATCATAGTTTGTCAAATTCTGAAGTATTGGCATTATTTTGAGATTGAAAAAAAAAATCAAATCATGGTTCAAAATATTTGACGCAACAAAAATGAAAACTCTGCTTCTCTCAACTAATAGATGAGGCTTATCTTAGATTTGAGAGTCATGGTCAATTATCTGTCTCCTATCTAGGGATATATGGTGGATTATAATACATCAGTTGTCCTTGTATGAAAAGGATTATACAACCCCCTTCTGAACCAAACTGAGGATTAACAGAGGAATAGGATACCTGGCTACAGAAAAAAACACAGCACCTCTCCCACAATCACAAGCCTTGCGATAATTGTCAAGAGCCAGCGTAGTCTCCACCACATCTTGGGTCTCAATGAACACAAGTTTATGCTGCATGATTTCCTGAGGAAACGAGTTCAACTGTTTAGTATGATCAAAGTAGATCGTGTTAAGTCAAGACTACTATACACTAAAAAGCTGATACCAAGCAAATATGAGTAATTGTCACCTTTAATATGCCAGTTTCATTCCAACTATTTACAATCCCATCCATATATGAGTAACTGACGAAGAAACATACAATCCCATCAGGAACTGCTGAGACCATCTCAAGCAAGAGCCTGCCATAATTCCTTACGACACCAAGATCGCTTCTCATATCAAATTTAGTACTTACTGGAAGCTGGTCGCTAGAATGACAAAACAAACATGTTCAGTACAGGAAATCCTCCTTTACTATTAAGAAAATAAAATTCAATTAGGAGAATTTCAACAATAATATGAAGAAAGAAAAAGTAACGTGTTTCAATTGAACCACACACCTGCCACGAGTGAGAACCATTGGGCATATGCAGTCTCTGGTCAAGGACATTGTAAAACTTCTGCTAACAACAGGATTAAAATTGAGCAAACGAGGGTAGAGATCAATTGGGCTGAGAGTTCCAGATGTAATCACAACTGATTGAAATCGTTCGAACACAGGCTTAATAGCAAGCGAGGCATCATGACAGCTAAGCTGAGGAGAAAATAAATGAATATTTAATAGAAAACATTTAAAGAAAACATGGGCTTAAGTATTGAAAAACACAATATAGAGTTCAAATCAAAATTTTAATACAGCACCATGCATAAGATGGGAGCTATGCAACTAGGGATCAAGGACAGATTTTACTTCAGACCTCTTTTTGGTTTTATAAGTACTTCTTGAAAGTCTCCTCATGGAAATATGAGAAGAAGAGATAGCCTCCAGCACAGAAAAAGGAGTTGAAAAGTTATGTGTTGATATCTCTGAAACCTCTACACTTCAAGATCAAAACAGTTGCTAAATATAAAAACCATCCACCTATCTATGAAGGGATCCAACTCAAAGTTCAAACACCTCACCATCATCAAGAGATCATCTAAACCTAAGATTCCAACATTTAGCATCCAAATCCCAAAAGGCTTTAAAGAAGCAGAAATCTATATATTATATATATATGGATTAAGGCAGCTATTAACTAACCTGCAGGACAGGGTCAGGAATATGTGGCATTCTCTCATCAACAGGCTCAATTATAATTGAAAAACCTCGTGCATATGTTCCAATAAGGGTTGCAAAGTCACATATGGTCTGTATATGCAAAAACTCATCAGTGTCCGTAATTTCTAGTGTCAGCATGAGGGAGTGGAGGCGATCATAACAAAACTTCAGGGTTTTCTGGTCAATTCCAGCCTGTGAACTAACAGAGCCAACAAAAGTAACAAGCCCTTCCTTCTCAACATTTTCAGTGTCCAAACGTCCTTCAAGATACTGAACCAATCTCCTCAATACATGTACAAAGTGTTCAGCTCGGCGTATATTTCCTGGCACAGCCTCCTTCAAAATATCATCTGGAAGGGCAGGGTTTGAGAGCCAGATATCTGATACTGCATAACAAAATTTTAAAAAAAAAAAAAATGAGATTTTACAAGAAAAAAGAAACGTCCAATTTTGTTTCATTTACAATGCCCAACATACTAGGTAGGTTTCCTCTTTGTGCCAAACCCTCTACCAGCCTGTTATATTCTGCACGCAGTCTACCTGCATCAGTTTCCTTGAACCTTCCTACCATATCAAGGAAAAATACTGATTAGATACCAATTCAAGAGTAATAGAAACACCTAAATGCCTAGACAATGCACAGATTCAATCAACTTATTCATATGCATGCTCCTCTAAATGAGACATGTCATATAAAGGACCAAAGAGACCCAAACAAAACTCTAAACAAGAGACATTAGCACATTAACTCTTAAGAACAGTGAAACAAGTGAACTATGCCCTCTAAATTATCACTGATGAGGCAAATGCCATGTTACACACCATTTCTAGATATGGCACACGATTAAGAGAAAGCAACTCAATATCTGATTATACCTCTCAATCTCCTGGCGCATCTTATTGAGATTTCTTCTGGCCCCTTCAATAGTCTGCCTCCTCACACTAACACTAAGGGCTTCAATACACACGTTATCAATATTGTGAGCCTCATCAAACACCACAACAGATTCTCGCTGCATTTCCTTGGATATAATGCTAGCCACTTTGGGATCAAGCAAGTACTGATAACTATATACGACCACATTCGCAAACTGTACCATATGTCGTGCCAAGAAGTAAGGACACCAACCCTTCTTTGTTCCAAAAGCTCTCAGATCCTATAAATCCAGCGGTGAAATCATATGAATGAACTACTATTCAAGGTACAAATGATATCCATCTATAAAAATGAATGAATAGAAGAATTTTGGTAAGAATACACCCATATATATAAATTATTTAAGAAACAATTCGTCTTTATACAAAATACTAGAAGTAATGCCGTAGGTGATACTCAGAACTTTCTGTAGCAACCCTCATCAAATTAAATGATACACTGTTTCACTAACCACACCCCAAAGAAGAGACTGAAATTAGAAATCTGCATGAGGCAATTTCTCTGGAATCCCAAGAAATAAAGTTCCAATTCATTCAGAAACGAAAATAACGACGGAATACATATTCTAGTTCTTTAGTATCTGCTACACAAGTTAAACCACCGTCGGTGAATAGGGGGAAAACAAATTGGAAATTCTCAAATTGACGAAAATCCAAATGTCAATACAACCAATACCTGCAACGTATAAACCCCCGGTGGCAACACCGCACTGGAACCCGCCTTTTCATACTGCTCAAAGAACTCACAAGTAGGCACATTCGGATTCTCCACCGTCATCGCCCTAACCCAACTCGCCGTCAGCTTGCGGCAACCGGCGTCCACAGAATCCCGATTCTCCGACGCCAAAACCCTCGGATTCACACAAAGATTCTTCCTCGAAGAGAGGCCCACAGCCAAGATCTGAGCGCGAGGACCAAGCTGCTGAACCTGATAATCATGGAGCAATCTGAGCTCGGCGAGGGTCTTCTCCATTTCATGTACAGTGCGAGTGCAGTAGATGAGCTTGACGGGGTTTTGGGGCTTGGAGAGGGCGTAGCTGGTGATGAGAGAAAGGAGGGCGATGGTTTTTCCAGTGCCTGTGGGCATCTCGAGAAGACAATGGCCCTTTGCGTCGAGAGCTCGCTTCAGCTCCAGCATGTAAGCGTACTGCTCGGGGTAAATGTGATCGTAAGGGAAGTAGACTGTGACATCCTCCAATTCAAACTTCATGGTGCTTGCTCCGCCGGCGACGACCTAACGACGGAGAAATAGAGAGGCGACGACGGCGGTGGCGGTGGCTCCGTCTCTTTCACCCGAGTGCGGATTAATGCAAATAAGACAGTACCTTTTTTTTTTTTTTGAGTACAAATAATACAGTCCCTTGACATATGGTTTACATCCTATTTCTTTACCCTAAAACAAAAAAAAATATCCATCAATTATTCGAGGTTATGGTTATGGAGCCTCTATCTAGGGTCAATCCCCCATTGACTACCGCATGGAAGGTCGTAATATTAACTCTCAACACAATCCACATTAGCAGGTTGTAAACCGAATGAAGTGGTCAATCAATTGGCTATTCACGCAAGAACAAATCAATTCACAAGAATATAGATGGAAGAATATCTACATTGGATATCTAATGCAGTTCGCATCCGTTTATCAATCATTCCTTAGTTTTGCTTTTATTTTCTTTCTTTGTACTCACAAAAAAAAAAAAAAAAATCTCAACACCCTTCAATTCTCTATCTTTGAAATCAAAAATAAAATCAAAAATCAAAATTACCCTTAAACTTGCTAAATGTAATAATTTTTATCTTTAGCTTTCAATTTCATCCTATTAAAACTTACACTTAAATAAATGCGGTAATCTTTTACTTTTGAGTTTGAGGAGCGGTTACTCTTAAATAAATATATATATATAGGTGAATAAAAAAGTTGTGACGTGACAGCTAGCTAAAAATAGACGAAAGGGGTGGTAGTCCAGAATACCACCTCAGGGATCGGCCACCTTCGGGAGGGGTCAACATCAACTCAAACCATGAAAGCTCGACCTGCACAACGCACGCTCTCGAGAATTTTACCGCTAATCCTGACAAGGCTGGAGATCACTTTCATTAGTGTAGCAAGGCTGGCATAGTAGGAACCAATCATATTGCATCGCATTATTTACACCATATCAAAACCACTTATAAATGTAGGTACACTTGATTATCCTACTTGAATCCTAGTAAACAATCAAATACTACATTTGAGTGTTAGAGTGTGGTCGACATAGCCCCACACCAGAGTTTATCCTCTCTTGTTGATAACCTTGGCACTCATTGTCCCACTTCCTTGGATTCACTCATTTTTGTGTAACAAATTGTCTCTAATCTTTGGGATAATTTTCCATTCGATTCTTAATCTTTTAAATTTTTAAATTTAGTTCATAATATTTTTAAAAACCTCAATTAGGTTTTCTATTAAAAAAAAATTATTTGGAAAAAGTGATTGATCATTAAATTGTTAATTTTATCTACATATATAAAACAATAATTTAATAATACATAAATTTTTTGTGGATAAAATTAATTCAATTTTTTTTCAAAATGATTTAATTGAGAATAAAATTATATGCTAAATGATTAAGGACTAAATTGAGAATGGACTGAAAAATTAACCATGTCGTATATTTAGCCAAAAAAAAAAAAAAATTCTTGAACAATTTGTTGCAATTTTATGCTTTCATTCGAGGAATTGTGGAAGTTGTGTTCCATGAATTATAAAAGATATGAGACTTCAGTTGCATTCATCATTTAATTTTGTCCAATTTGTGACTTTTATTGAAATGAGAATTAAATAGATTTAAAAAAAAAAAAAAAAAAAAAAAAAAAAAAAACAATTGCGATGTTGTTCAAAACATACTTGGCAGATTTTAAAGAGGTTAACTTCCCTCCTAACATAGACTCTAAAAGGTAAAATTTCTCTAATGACTCCTTTTTAACTGTAAAGCATGGTAGCAGACTTTCTTATGCATACAAAAGTATTCTGTGGACACAAGCACTAGCAATGAAAGGAAGATGTTGGCAAGTGGTAAATGGGCAACCAATACATATCTATGAGGCTCAGTGGCTACCTAAGAAAATGATCACCTCCTCGACTTCTCATTTTTACCATAGTTACGGATTTAATTGGTACAGGAGTTTAGAATCGCAATCTTGTTCAGGATATCTTCTCCGAGGACAATTTATTTAGAGTTACGATAAAGAAGAAATTTATTCGGTGAAAAGTGATTATAAGATGTCATAGATGATGCGAGGACTGCAACTACCTCATCTGAAGAGGCCAATACCATGTGGAAACAGTTGTGGCAGCTTGATATACTAGAGAAATCAAAAATTTCATCTAAGGGCATGCATCAACACCCTCCCTACCAATCTTACTCTTCTTAGGAAGAAAGTGATCGAATCCAACATAGTTTGCACACAATGTAAAAGGGAAGTAGAAACAAAAATTCATACTTTATGGTTCTGTAAAAGGTCAAAGGTTTACTAAGCCAATTGGGACTGGTATCTAATTTAATAAATAATTTGTATTCTAAGATCACTTCCCTTTTTTTAGGGCAATTGAACAGCTACAACTTTAGGAGATAAAGAATAAAGCTATTCATCATTGTTCATTGGGGTATGTGGAACATGAGGAATCAAATAGTCTTTCACCAACAACATCCAATTCAATTGGCCCTGGACAACACAGAGGAGTGGAAAACTGTACGTCACAACATCACAAATTCCCCACAACTACTAGCAAGTCAGGCAGATATAGGAGCTGCTGAAGCAACCTTGGTGCCTCCATAACGACTGAACTACAAGCTCAATATTGATGCAACCTTATGGTTAAGTTGGTTTCGAGATAGTCATTCGCAAATGGCAAAGTTCTACTGGCTATTAAATAAGCTAAGCAGATTAGAGGATCTATAAAGCTTGCAAAAGCTATGGCACTCGAGGAGGAGATCGAATCTAGCTAGTGAAGTCAATATTCAACCTGTGTGAGTCAAAATTGATTCGAAAATAGTTTGGAAGCTGATACATGACAAAGACAGATTTGATAATGATACACAATTAATTGTAAATCAGATCAAAAATACAAAAACAGATAGATTGAAGGAATCATTCTTACAAGGAAACAACAAAATGAGGTTGCAAATATGTTAGCAATTCATGCAAGAATACACCAATTTTTTAGAATCTAGCTTGAAGAATACGTACATTGGGTAGCCCGAGTCATGCGGGTTAATTTACCCAAATATATTGTCCGATTTTTTTTTTTACGCATATTATTTCGAATCAGTTTTTTTTTTTTTTCTTTCTGGTGGGTTACCCTTCTGAGCTCATTGTCATAATCTCCCACAACCCTTGTAGATTTTTCTCGATTATTTTTTTTTGCTCTCTTCAACTATGGTGATTTTTTCTTTCAGAATGGCCTTCGCCTTGGAGTGCCTCTTTTTCTTGCATTCTTGTAGAATATCCTCATCACAAAACTATTCGTCTAACTTCCCCATTTTCTTGAAATCTTATTACGAATTACACTAATCATCAATTTGAATAATTACACCGTCCAAATAATCTTTTAAAGACTTCAATTTCTTCAAGGAAAAAAAACATTCAACCTCAATGAAGGATATTAAACATAAAAGGATTCAAGATTACACGAGAAGATAGGATGATTTCGAGGAAGGTTGAGGAAGAAAAGGGATTTTGTTGAAAATAATTTTTCCCGGAATGACCTAATAGATCAATTGTAATATCTAAAAAGTAAAAATTTTAAGATTTTAAAACGATTAAAAGATAATTGAAATTTATTTGACAAATGAACTAAATCCTATTCCAGATTGAGTGCATAAAGAGAGCTAAATTCTCCAGGGTCAAGAATTTTTGGTCTACAAACTACACTACAATTAGAAGCAATTCATTTGCAAGTGTACAGGTTAGTGTTTACTTGTATATTTGACAATCTGCATTTTCAATCTTCATCAGGTCTGTTGAATGCTAAGCCCTTGATTACGTGCCGACATTGAAACCTGGAAATGCAACCACCATATTAAACATGATCATATAGTTCAATATTGTTAAAATTAAGAATGAATATGAATATTGATGAATAATAGGGCCAACAGACCTAAAAGCTCTAACTTTGGCATGTACATTGATTGAAGAATAGCCATTTGATTGCTTGAGTAACGACTATTCTATAGTTTCATTCGTTTATAAATTTTAGTTAAGATTTAAAAATTGTAAGTATCAAAACACACACACACAGCAATCACAAACTTGAACTGACTCGAGTTAACTGCCTCTGGACAATCGACTCCATAAATAAAACTATACATAAACTAACTTAATTTCTTAACACCCTCCTTTATTATCTGCAAAATAAATTTAAGAGTGAACTTAAACACTCACAAAACACCACACCATTTTACTATCCCATCCGAAGTTGTACTAAATGCTTCTCCTAACATACTCAAACCAACCATTCATAATAATAATTAAAGAATAAAGCATTCCATACCAGATTGAATCTTCTACTGAAGAGTTGGTTAAATCATCAGAGTTTGCAACTTGGGATTCACGATCAGGAGCATTCAACTCCTGCATTTTGGCTTTGCACTTAAATCGTAGTTTGAAAGGCACTATCTGCATCATCAAAGACCTTCTTTTAGGTGATATCAAATTGATTAATGGTTCGGACAATCAAGATGATGAACACCATATTCTGACTCAGATCATAATGAAAGATCTAATGCCAAATGGTGTTGATAAATGAAATTGATGCAGTACAGTACATTAACGCAGCCAAATTCTTATGAAACCGTATAATCTAATATGACCTGTAGATTCTGGATACTATTGACAGTTGACAAATAACAGGTTTTTTTTCACTCAAGGATATACAACGTTTTTTTTTGTCAGATGACTGATAGGTATTCCAGTCCATCAGCTAACTGAACTATAAATTAAGAAGATTCTTTTTACCATTATAAATTGATTAACTGGAAACAATATGAAACACTTGTCAATAGAAGAGAGGTAGATCACAGCATCTCCAAGATGATTTCATATTAATATTCAGATGAAAATAAAAGTAAACACGTCTAATATTTACCTTTTTGCTGTATCGGAACTCACGTTTTGGAATAAAGTGCAAGGGCAGATTGAAAGAAGAAGGGGCCTTCACCAATAGAAACAACTTAGTAGGGCCTAAAAGAATATGTTATCATTTCATAATGACGGAAATTTCGAGTATGAGAATTCTTCTCCCAACTTGATCATTATGCTTTAACATACACAACTGTGTACCTGGATACGAGGCCGAGCCAGCATCCTTCGAGATTAATGTTCGAATCGCCTGTTATCAACAATGAAATTTGAAATCAAATAGTGAAGAATTTTAGTAAAGGTACTACAATTCAAGAGCACCTTTCTTGAGAGAACTTCTGCTGCTTTATGTTTGACGAAGTCATTTGTACCTCTCACCACACCTGTTTTATGTAAAAAGCACAGCTCATAAACATATTGAGGCCGTAGTGGTGTTGCTCCAAGAATTATTAGGACCTCCTGGATATTGGGAATCTCACTAATCAACAATTTGATAGCTGCTTGAAAACCAGAGACTGAATTCATTAACTTCTCTATTCTGTTAATTCCCTGTCTGACCTCCCTCATTCTGCCAGTATGCTTTCTTCGTGATGATGCTTTTAGTTCATTTTGTGCCAATTCACTTCCCTAAAACTTACAGTTCTTATGATCCTGATATTTTAGCAAAACTATGTAATGGAAATTGCCCAGTCTCAGCTGACATACCAGCTCTTTGTATTCTTCAAGCAAAGTATCAAATTCAATGCGCATATCCTGTAGGATTCTGCACATAAACCACTTAACGGTCAATACTTCAGGTACAAGCATACCAAATGGATATCTCATACAATGCTAAATCTTGACAAATCACATAGTACTGTAGTTTAAAGCAAGATGGAGGAGTAGCAAGAGTAGGGGTTGATTAAAATTGATGAACGTTCAGCTCCCTTGATATAAGTGAATTACTGAAGATGGAATCAGAAAGCCAATGTCTACTGAGGCTAAAAAGAAGAGAAGCCTTTAGCTTTACAAACATGTATATTTAGAAAGGTAGATTACAGTGACTTCATTTCAAAACTCAAAGGTATTATCGCAAACTAATTTTTTCAGTCTCAAACTTCCGAAGGCTACGTATGTTTGTTTTCTTTATAGTCACATATGTTTCTTAATGGGTGATCTTTTCTCCACAATGTCTATTTAGGCATTCTTGCTAGGGATTTTTGTTATAAACTTTGAAAAAAGCAATCAGTGTTTTTACCCAAGGCGCACTAAAGTGCAATAGCCATCTAAGGCTTAAGCACACAAAAAAAGCGCGGTTTTTTTGTGAGGCGCACAGTAGAAATACATTCATAAATTTTTAATATATGAAGAAAAATAGCTTAATAAATAATAGGATGATGAAAAATTTAAGAAAATAGAACTTTTATTCAAGATTGTAGAAAAAAAATGAATATTTTTAAGAATATTCATCTTAAAAGTTAGAAAAAAAAAGGAAGAGGAAAAAAAAGGGGCTTGAAGCGCACACCCCAAGCGTTGAGGCGCATGCCTCAAGTAGGCTTTATTAACCAAGCCTCACTTTTTTGAAGCGAGGTGCAAAGACCACACCTTAGGCTTAGGCATGCCTCACAAGGCTTTTTAAAATACTGAAAGCAATGAAACAAAAGTTGCACAATATGCCACAAAATTACATCATAGAAGTGCGCACTTGAAATCGGGGAAAAAAAAAAGTAACAGAAGGCAAATGAATATTCGGTTAGCTCAATAACATTCTTCTTTTCATCTTTTCATGCAAAACTCGCTCTTAAACCATCACCATTACAATTTACAAATGGTATAAAGAAAATCACTAATTTTATTTTTCTTATATTCGTGAGTGTCCAAAGAGACCCTACTACATTTGGTTGTTAAGAAAATTCATAGGATAATAAATCCTAAGTAGATGGTCATCATGGTTTGAACTCATTCCCTTGAAGTCCTTTACAATTTACATAGTCGGTAATATTATATCACATTTAAAAACTAATTTGCATTCTATATATTAGTTCATTATACTAACTTTAGTTTGTTACTTAGTTGGTTTGTTAGTTGTATGAACTACTCTGATGTACTATTTATTGGCTGATTCACCTTAATAAAGATTTAGCCAAGTTTATTTACTTTGGTATAATATGGTATCAGAGAGTTTTTTCTCTCTCTCCTTGAGATTCTTCTTTCCACCATCGATTTTTTTCTGCATTCTTCACTCATGTCGCATGAAGATCTTTCTTCCTCCATGAATCAATCTCTCCTCGAACATTGCGTTAACTTCATCATTCCGATAATACGAGCCTCATTCTCATTTCGGATTTATTGAACGAGGACAATTACACTTCTTGGAGCAGATCTAGGAGTATTGTCCTAACTGTGAAGAACAAAATCAATTTTGTTGATGGATCTCTTCCTCGGCCAGCTAGTGATCAACTCAACTCTTGAATTATCTGTAACAATGTTGTAATCACTTGGATCTTGAATTCCTTTTCCAAAGAAATTTTTGCCAGTGTCTTGCTCTCAGACTCTCGTGAAATTTGGATTGATCTTCAAGAGCATTTTCAACGCAAGAATCGACCACGCATCTTTTAGCTTCGACGAGATCTGTTGAATTCAACTCAAGATCAACTCTCTGTGAGTTCATATTTCACGAAATTGAAGATGCTCTAGAATGAGTTATCCTCTTATTGCACAACTTGTTCTTGCGGCCGCTTCAAGGAATTGGTGGATTATTTTCAAATGGAATATGTAATGTGTTTTTTAATGGGGCTGAATGACTCGTTCGCTCAGATTCGTGCTCAACTTCTCCTCATGGAGCCTGAACCCACGATAAATCATGCTTTCTCTTTGGCGGCGCAAGAGGTTGACCAACATGCTACTATTCTCACCACCTCTACTTCGGTTGCTTCTTCAACTGCTTTTTAAGTCCGCAATTCAACATCACCAACGTCTTCTTCCAACACTCGAAGTCAATCTCCATCTGCTTCTAAGAAGAAGGAACGTCTGATTTGTCCACACTGCGGCAGAGGCACATTAAGGACCAGTGTTACAAACTCCATGGATACCCCCTCGGTTATCGCACCAATTCGAAGAACAATTGCAACCAACCGAAGTCTATTGAGTTGCGCCTCCTGCTGATTCCTTGCACTCGTTCAGTGTTGAACAATGTCAGGGTCTTCTCAATCTACTACAGTCTCATCTCTCCAAAGTAAAGACTACTATTGAATTAGGATCCTCATCTTCTCACAACGCAGGTATTTGCTATTCAGATACTCTTCAGGCTCCCTCCCCTACTCATTGGGTTATTGATTCGGGTGCTTCAGCCCATACATGTTTTTCTCGTAGCTCTTTTGCCTGTTTCGTACCTGTTTCTAGTGTTTTGTTACACTGCCTGATCATTCACGGATTTTCGTCAATTTAATTGGGGATGTTCATCTTAATTTGAAACTATTGTTGCATCGTGTGATGTTTATTCCCTAATTCCGGTTTAATCTTCTCTATGTGAGTTGTTTAACAATTGAATCACTGTTTAGTGTTAATTTTGTTGGTGGTAAGTGTTGCTTGAGGACGATTGGGAAGGCTAATGAATGGCATGGATTGTATCTTCTACA
>JAOANK020000065.1:731876-746656 GCA_026257165.2 Telfairia occidentalis | reverse complement strand
TTTGCAATCCTAATGCTTGCACATCGAGATTAAGAGCTTGAACAACACGAGCAGGGACGAGAACCATGGAGCAAACTGCAATTAAATTAAAATTAGGAATCAAAGTCTATACTTTCTTTTTTTTTTTTGGAAGTTTAACAACATGTGGAGGTGAAGATTCGAATCCACCGACCAAGATATGTCATAACCAGTTGAGCTATGGTCAGTTTAATATCACAGTCTATATCTCAAACTTTAAAAAATATCAGCCAAATTTCATACGATAGCATGCATCATAAGCTTGATTTTTTTAGTGTCTTTTACATTACGCTAGCTAACATTACATGACCAATCCGAGCATAGCTCAGTGGATAAGACATCTACTACTATTGCAAAGGTCAACAATTCAATCATTTAATCCCGCAATTGTTGAACTCAAAAAGAAAAAAAAGAAGCTAGCATTACATATGTTGCACTTATTTTTTGTGTTTTAAAATAATCTCTTACATTAAAATTCTAGTTAGCTAACATTACAACCAATCCGAGCACAGCTCAATAGATAAGACATCTACTACTATTGCAATGGTCAACTATTCGATCATTTAATCTCGCTATTGTTGAACTAAAAAAAAAAACTAGCATTACGTACATATGTTGAACTTATTTTTTATCTTTTAAAATAATCTCTTACATTAAAATTTTAGCTAGCTAATAGTACACGATCAATCCGAGCATAACTCAGTGGATAAAACATCTACTATTATCACAAAGGTCAACAGTTCGATTATTTAATCCAGCAATTGTTGAACCAAAAAAAAAAAATCTAGCATTACATATTTTGCACTTATTTTTTATGTTTTAAAATAATCTCTTACATTAAAATTTTAAAAATTATTGAATGAAATATAAAAATAAATAGTCAATTAGGTTAGGTATCCATTAAATGCAAAAAATTGAAAGTCAAGTATTCATTGGATAGAAAATTGAAAGTTTAGAGACTTATTAAATATTTTTTAAAGTTTAGGGCCAATGAGACACAGAATTAAAAGTTTAGGAATCCATACACTTTTTAAAGTTCACCTATTTGATACAAACTTGAAAAATTTTCTTAAAAATATCTTAAACACGACTTCCTAGTCGCTACCATACCCTAAATCTATCTAATCTAATATAGTAAGATGGCCTTTTATGGTAAGAGAGTTTGTTGTTATGTATTCATTAATAATACAAAATCACTTATATGGAAGATTTTCTTAACTACAGGTCGATTTTTTTTTTCTAATGTCGTGTATATCATGATTAATAATCTCATTTAATACAATAATATTAGCAAATTTGGAGTTGGATTTAAGACAATTGAATAATATTCAAAATAAATTAGGCTTTCAAATTTCTTTATTTATTAGCTATGTCATGTATTGAAAAATGAAAATATAATGTAGCTCTCAGAATCTCATATTTAATTTGATGGATTAAAATTAGAAAGAGTTGCAGATCGTGCAATGAAAAGGCAAATTCTGTCTGTCTACTTCTTTTTCCATAAATTGATCAACAGGCAAGCACGTATACGATTTTCTTTTTTTTTTTTCCTTTCATTTTTAAATCTCTTAATGGAGCTCAAAAATAATTTAGATTTTTTTTTTAATTCAACAACTTATGAAAATAGGGATTCGAACCCACAACCTTTTAGTTAAGAAAATTATGCCTTAACTAATTGAGCTATACTCGATTTGACATAAAATTTTTGTCTTGATACATTCATTTTAGTCTTCAAAATGTTCATTTTAATTTTAATATTTTTTAACTTTCGTTCCAGTTATATTTTAAATTAAGTATAATTTAATTAGTTAAGACATATGTTTCTAATTAAAAATTTGTGAGTTCGACTCCCTACCCTTATTATTTTAGTCCTTTATAATTAATTTTTAAAAATATAGAAACTAAAATGAAAATTTAATATTTTGAAAGTAGAAGTCTAAAATGCACAAAAGTGAATATTACAACTAAAATGAAAATTTTGAAACTACAGTACTAAAATAGTATTTAAATAAAAATAATAATTGATGAAATAAACTTTAATTAGAAGAATAATCGGGAGCAAACCTGGCTTCTTGTTTGGTTGGTAACCAGTGCCGCCTGCTCCACGGGGAAGAAAAACGCCGGTGCCGCCTAATTGCCGGCGGCCGGAATCCAGAAAAATCGCTTGCATTCCAGGTCCTCCGCCCGTCCAATTCGCCGCCGCAGCTGCCTGTTTTTGCCTCTGCTGCGGCCGAGAATCGACATTACTGTACTTCAATTTCTGATTCTAATTTCAGTTTCACCAAATTAAACTAAAAAAAATTAGGAACAAAACGTAATCTAGCTAGGGCTTAAAAAACGAAAGAAAACGAAAGAAAACTCGAGATCAAAATGCAGTACCGGCGATAACAGAGGACGATCATAGCGCCGTAACCGTTGCCGCCGCTCGAGGTCGTAAGATTTCTGATGTTGTTGCCTCATATACACCTAATCGAAGGAAAAAAAAATTTAACGAAGAATGCAAAATTTTCCTGAGAAACAAACGGAAAATATACAGAAACACAGAAGTGAAAAAACTAATTGAGGAAAGAGAAAGAAAGAGAAATAGAAGTATATATAGAACCTTAATATCGCAAGCTTCGTCAAGAACTTGACTAGGAAGCCATGGCATTGCTTCGTCAACATCAAGCTCTCGGTCCTCGGCGGCCATGGAATCAAGTAACAGGGAGAGATTTTGGTTTCAGTTTCTGTTTCTCTCTCTAGATTTTTGAATGAATGAGAGAGAGAGAGAGAAAGTTGAGCTCCAATGTCTTACCTGTAACTCAACTAAATTTATAGTTACGTGTGGAGGGGAAGTGCGGGCGTAATGAAACACGAGAAGGATCCAAAAATGTCTATCTATAAAAGGTTATTTTGGTCTTTCAACTTTTAACAACATTTTATTCAAGTTTTTAATCTTTTAAAATGTTCATTTTTAGTTTCTAAATTTTTTATATTTATTTTGCGTTGGTCTATAAACTTTTAAAATGATTATTTTTGTCTTTGAACGTTTAAAAAGTATTCATTTGGATCATTTTTTTTTAATTTTGATTTTCATAAATTAATAGCATAACTTTGAATATGTGTATGTACTAACATGAATAATTATGTATTTAAACCACATATGTTAAAATTGAATATTGGAAAGGTGAATTTTGGGTTGAAAAAATAATACAATAAATACACATACAGTTATTTTTAAAAGGTCAGAGACTAAAATAGACATTATGAAAGTTCATAGATTAAAAATAGTTATTTTTTAAAAGTTCAAAAACTAAAATAAAACTTACGAAAGTTTGTGGGCTACAATAGTTTTTTTTTTTTTTTTAAAAAAAAATTAGGAAGTGAAATAGACATTTTGAAAATTTGGAAATCAAAATGAAAAAAATTATAAAAGTTTAAAGATCAAAATAAGATTCAAACATAAAAGAAAAAGTTCTCATCATTATAATAACATATTGATATTATTGTACTTGTTGCAAAATGACATTTTTTTTTCTTTTTTAGTACAAGTAAAATGACAATTAAAGCATGCTATATATATATATATAGACTGATTTCAAAATGAAATCCCAATTCACTCTAAACCCTAATTTGAATTATAACACACTTGGCTCATATTTTTTTTCATTAATTTTCAATTAAATATCTAATAGAAAATATAACTTGATAATTTAATCATTATATTTCTAAAAATCTAAATCATCACATATGAAGATCAAAACGTTACAACAACGTCGGGACTAATAATATATTTTAACCTAAAAAAAAATTGGGGTGGTAATTGTGTAATAAAAGGAAGGGTAAAATTGGAATATGAAGGAAGAAGTAAGTGAAAGGAGTTGGGTTGGGTTAGGCTAACCAAGCCTCTTCTTCTCAACAACCCAATTCTCTCCACCAAAAACCCTTTTTTTTTTCAAAAAAAAGAAAAAAGAAAAAAAAAACTTTTCTTTTTTACAAGGCCACGATCAACTAATATGTCATATTTAAAGGTAGGTATAATTGACCTAAAATATTGTTTAAAAGATTATAATAAAATATAATCAGTAATTACAACTATTATACAAACATAATATTTAGTATGGTAAATGATTGTTATTTTGTCCGCACAAAAAAAAAAAAAAGGAGTGCTATAACTATATAGTCGATGTCTCGATTTCATCACATCAAATAGAAATATATTAATTATCATTATCAAAACCAATAAGTAATTATTAATTGTGTTTAAAAAATATATATGTATAATTTAGTCTAACTCTTAAGAAAAAGACTTCACCTTTACTTTACTTTTAACAAATGGATATATGGCTTTGAATATATATACTACCGTATTACGTCTTCATGTATTGAAACCACATAAATTGATTGAGTCGAATATTTGGTAAGTAAATATTACGTGTCAAAATAATGATATGATCAAAACGATAATAATAATAATAAATCTAGAGACTAAAATAAATATTTTTTAAAGTTTTAGAGACCAAGTTGATTGTTTTTTTAAAAATTAAGCTAGTAAAATAGATATTAAAAATTAAAATGGAAATAAAATTTAAAGCTATATTTTTAGTTTTATTTAGGCTTGAAACATCAAATATTATAAAAAAAAGTAGCTCATTAATCCACTTAATTTATTTTTAAAAACTTACATAAATAATATAAAATAAATATGTATTTTCAAATATAGCAGATTAATTTAATGAAAGTGAATCTCAAAAGTAAGATAAATCACATTCATGCCATATTTGAAAAGAAGTGTAACATTAAAATATACACTTATGCTATAGATTGAAATTACTAAAAAACAAAGAGAAATTTATGAATATTTTTTTAATTAGTCTAACTTTTTCATTTTAGTACAAACTATTGGTAAACTAATCTGTTTTTTTTTTTTTTTTGGTGTATCAATGACACGTGGCCACTTGTGGTGGATATAGGTTACCAAATTTGTAAGGTATGAATCTATGATTAAAGCATATATGGGGCTATAAAAAAAATGTTTACAGTGTCCAAAATATGGAACATATATTTTTTTAATCTACAAACAAAGGGTAGATCGGAACTTTTGACCTTTAGGGAGGTAGGTAATGATTTGATTTTTTTTTTTTTTTTTTTAAATTCAACAATTACAAGAGTAAAAGATCGAACCATCAAATTTTATAATGGTAACGAGTGTTTTATTCACTTAACTATATTCGAATTGGTTGCTTTGAACTATACTCAAGTTGACAGATGTATTAATAAATGTTGTCTTTATATAGGAAAATGGGATGACTTTTATTTTTAATTGATTTTGACTCTGATTAAATAATTTGCTTGAAAGAAGAATTGGGTTGAGGCATATTTGGTTGGTTGGCTTTTCAGTTCAAAGTTATGAAACCAAACCAATTATATTGGAGTAGGTCAACATTTTAACAAATAGGATTTTTTTTATTTTTATTATTTTTTAAAGAAGTGTTTGGAGTTCCAGTTGTAGGTTCAAGTGGATAAGGAAGCCAAAAAAAGAAAGGTTTTTCTTTAACTTTGTTGTGTTAGATGAGAATGTTTTTTTGAGTTTTTTTTTTTTCAATATAATAACATGTGGAGTAGGGATTCTAACTTATAATTTTTTTTATTGAGAAGATTATGTCTTAACTATTGAGTTATGCTCTGTATATTTATAATATTATGTTCAGTTTAAATTAAACCATAATTAATGGATGAGAATTTATTTATTTATTTATTTAGATATCAAATTGGTTCCTGTTTTTGAAACTTTTTGGAAAATAATATTAATTTCATTCTTTGTCATTATTTTCTTGTTATTCTTCGATATAATAGTGAATATTTTATTAGATTTTTTTTTATTATTGAATTTTGAGGCTCTAATGATATTAATTTATTAAATTTTTTATGCCCATTAGGCCATTAGTATGGTTTTCATGAATTTTTACTCAGGTTACATTTTTACTCATGAATTTTTATTAATGCTCACTTTTGGAATCTGATCTAAACAGAACCATTAGTACCCTTACTAAAAAAAAACATTAATAGCCTTAACAAAATATTTATTAAGTTGCTGACAAGTCCATTAAATATTTATTTATATTCAAGGGTCAAACTGTAATACTTTAAAATTTAAGACCAAAATAGAAACTAAATTCAAAACTTATAAGTAAATTGTTGAAACTTAAGGACAAAAAAGAAAACTAAACTAAAAACTCAAAAAGTAAAAACAGTAAACTGTGGAAACTAGAAAACAAATAGAAACTAATGTTGAAGTTGAGACAAAAATTATATTTTTCTTTAAGCTTTTGATAATTCGTTATCGGAGATCGTGGGTTGATGAACTAAAAAACCAAAAGAAATTCAGCATTTTAATGTGATGGACAGAAACTATTTAATACATATTGCTTTAAATTTTGATTAAAAAAAAAAAAGAACCTATCTCAATCACAAATTATAGAAAGAAAAAAAAACATTTGTAGGTTTAGCACACGTTTCAAAAATATTTTCCTTAATGCTTTTCAAACGAAGATATATTAAATGATAAAAAATTACATCTATGATAAAAGTTGCTACATTATCATAATTTAAGGTAAAAATTACTATGATCGACATAGTTTTAAATCCATTTAATGAAATTAAAATTTAAGAGTAAAACTTCACACCTTACAAAGTTTTATGCTAAAATTGATATTTTATTGAAGTTCTTCATCTTTTAAAATAAAGATATCATTCTCTGAAAAGCCTTTTTTCGCCCAAAAGAAAGGTCTTTGGATATCATAATCACAAGAGGAACAAATTTTTGAAATTTTATTAAGATTTATCTAAAATTTAAGAGGCAGTGTTATAACGAACAAAGAAGATTACCAAAATATCCAGTTTAAGTATCAAAAGTTATTGTTCATAATATTGAAAAATCTGTCATCCAAAAAGAAAACATTAAAAATTAACAAAGGAATTGAAAATGAACTAAATAAAACCATATCCAAATTCCGTGAAAACACAAGTATCTAACCATTTTCATCTGAAAATCATTCAACAGCTAAATCCAAAATTGACATGGCGCATATTCTGTAATCTCATCAGCAAAACACAAGTCTCTACTTATCAAAACAAGATAATTTGATCGATCAAGGGGCAACAACAATCCGGCCAGCAACTTGATCAAGATCCCGTCGACCACTCGATGTGATTCTCCTTCCACTGCAAACACAAATCCAGCGAGAAGAAAGACATCATTTATCAACAACAATAACATCACATTTGTACAAATGATTTGAAATCAGTGCAAAACACAAGCAGGATCGTGTCGAATGGATTAGGTCATTGGGCAAAAATCAGATGTACTTTCAGGAAATAGAGAAGTTGTAATATAACTTAGCTAATTAAAAAAGTCCTATACTCACCCCTTGGGGTCAACATCGACAATGTTCATCTCTTGCAACTGTTGCAAAATGTGACGAGCAATGGCACCGCTGCTTTCACAAAAGTGCGGAGGGCGACTTCCATTCCTCTTACTCCCACCATAAATCCTTTTAAATGCCCCCACACCAAGACCTCCCCTCAAGTAGATTTTCCTTGCCATGGATGCTGAACAAGTTTGAAAATATAATCATGAGAACAAGCTCCCAAATAACAGTAGCAATTTATTCAAGTTGGTATACGTTATGTAAATACATAAAAGATAAACAGAAGAAACGAGGGGACTAACCAGCTCTGACATAATACCAATCAGGGTCATAAGGAGCAAGCTCTTTGAATCTTGCAGTCTTAACTATGTCTGTCCATGGTGGAAGTTCAACCTGCCCGTGATTACACAAAGAATAACAAGTTAACCACAAACCTAGTGAGAAAAAATGTTACAGCCAATCAAGGTTGAACTTATTAGTGAACAAAAATAGGTAGAGAGTTAAAAGGGTGCATTTGGTTGGCGATTCAAAAACAAAAATTTGGAAACATTCAATGAAATCGGTGTTGAATTCTATGTTTTTAGATATGTGTTTGGTAGCAAATTTAGAATTATATTTAAATTTAAAATGCTGTTCAAGGTATTGTTTACTAATAAAAATAACAATTATTACTAACTAAAGATTTAGTTCGATGACAAATATGATTAATTAGTTTAATACATATTTTATGTTATATATGTCGTATAATAAGCATTTACATATTTTATATAATATATTATTTTACACGTTTTTAATTTTAACAAAAATAAAATGAACTTACAACATGGAATAATATATTTATCATAGTTTTTTTTCCTTTTTTCAAGTGTGATACTACATTTTCAATTTTCAATTTACAAATCTGAAAAATACTTCAAAAATAAAAATGTTATTTTCAGAATTTCTACTTAGCTTATAAAAATTTTAAAAAAAAGCGTCACCAAACAAGATATTAACTAAATCATTCAGAAAATCTAAAAAACAAGAAACAAAATCTGAGTCTATTAAAATCGTATTCAGATACAGAATTAAAAAAATATACAACACAAACGAGGGAGATTCCAAAAAGTTGTCTAATTTGTGTAATATTTTATTGATAGTATGAAATATTTCAGATGGGGGAAAGCCAAATCCCAAACCATGAATGATTACCAAAATTTCTTCTACAGCCAAAAGTTCACTTAATTCTAATTTGGATCCCAGAAACACAAAATTTTTAAGACTGAAAACATGTCCACAAAGTGAATTAGATCCAAAAGAAGACTCCGGGGGAAAGTATAAGTAAATGAAAAAAAAATATTCACAATTTCTCATAGGAAGTGCAAAGGCCAGAAGAAAAAACAAGAAAAAATAGTACCCTACCCATAAATTCAATCAACAGAACAGGCATATTCAAAGCATGAGCAGATAATCTAAAAGCCCATTAAGGTTAGAAAAAAGAAAAGTAAGATCAGATCACTCGAAACGTCTACGCTCTAAAACCTGCAAGCTGTTTATTTGATTAAGAGGAACATAAAATCTAAACACAATGGAGGTCAAAAGAAGCCGATACAGAGGGTAAACAATGCATAATGGAGAAAACTCCACATCAGAGCCTTAAAAGATAGAACTTCGAATTTAGCATTCAATTCGCTTTCGAAATAGACGTCCTAGAATACTCACTTCAATTAAAAATCAAGTTCTCTCATCCACCTCAAATCAGAAAAAGCCGAGTAGAGATACAAAATCAATACCTTTCCGGATCGCTTGAGATGAGCGGCATAGGCCTTGACGAACTCGTGAGGAGAGACATCCTTGACGGTTTTAGCAGTCGCCATGGCTGTTGAATTCAGTGAGCAAAGGCCGGGAAAGGCTCCGATTGCAGAACTAGGGTTTCCGCCTTTCTCAAACTCTAGGGTTTTCAGAAGAGTGATGAGTGGCCTATATTTATATTCGAAAAAATCTCGTTTTTAACCTGTTTGAGTAGTGATATTTCAATTATACCCTCTCGATTCTTTTTAGTTTCCATAATTGCCCCTGCAACGCTGGGTTACTTTATTTTTATTTTCATTTTCAGTAAAAACTTTTGGATTGTAAATAATATAATTAAATTTATTTTTTAAAAGTAAAAAACAGTGTTTTTTAATCAAATAGATTTTTAATTATCCTTTCAAACAAAATTGATTTTAAATTACAATATATTTTAATTAACTTCTGTCGTTATGATTCATTAAAATAAATAATTAAATTTTTATTTTAAATAATTTTCCAACTAAAATAGTCAAATTTTGCATGATTTTAAAATTATCAGAAATTTAACTTATGCGAGTAATATCTTATTTTCTTCTTAACCAAATTCATTTTAAATATTTTTGGAAAAAATAACTTTTTGATTTCTAAAATTTGTGTTTACTTTTCATTTCGTTTTTAAGTTTCAAAATATTACACTTTTATCCATAAATTTTAAGTTTAAATTTCATTTAGTCTTCAAATTTCAAAATGTATATATTTTTACTCTTGAATTGTGAATTTAGTTTTCATTTGATCATTGGATCTTAAAATGTTACATTTTTACCCAAAGTTGTCACTATTGCTCACATTTTGTTCCTAACATAAGTGAAATATTAGTAATGAGTCCATTTATCATTATTATTATTATTATCGTCACATCACATATTAAAATATTACAAAAATAAATATTTTTATCATGTAGGCATATAAATTATATTAAATAGACATCTATTAAAATTATTGATGACTTTTTCAGTGACAAAAAATAGACATTAATGAAAACTCTTGAGAGTAAAAGTATATAATATTTTAAAACTAGAAACCAAAAGAAAACTAAATTCAAAAATCATTTTTATTACCTAAATCAAATGTGAGGGAATTTTTAACAAATTTTTTTAAAAAACACTGTTCATACTTCCAAAGGTCATTAGTTTGGTCACCAACCGAATTTTAAGTGTTTAAACAAACTGATTGTAGATTGACAGATAGTCTTGAAAAAATTGAACTCGAATCAACCCAATTTACAAGTCGTTTCAATTTAATTTAAGAGAACAAAAAGCTTCTGCTTTCCCACAATGCATTCACCTTTTCCCTCCTCGGTTTCATATGATTTTCTTTTTTTGAGCTCAGCAACACATGAGGTAAGAAGATTCGAATCCATGACTTTTTTGTTAAGAAGATATGTTTTTAACCAATTCAACTATGCTTGGTCGTTTCATATAAATTCAAAACTAAAGTGTTGTGCAGAAAATCAAAATCCAAAATTACTCCCAAGAAAAGAGAGTATTTTAGAGTGGTTTGGCAAAATTGTCCCATCTCCAATGATTTATGATGCAGAAAAAAGTGCTCCAAAAATAATGATCAAACTCTAAAAAAACAAGAAATCCCTCACTATTGCAGCCAACTTCCTAAAAAGGGTTAAAATCAGTTACATCCTAAATTCAATCCTTATAAATAATTGAGATCAAAATATAACATTTAAGGAGCTTGGAAAGGATTTCATATGTTGTACTCACCAGTGTACATTAAAACTTTTTGCTGTGCCAGTATACACGCAGCTCATGAACTTAGCTGATTGTAAATGCATGATTCATTTGCAAACACAGCTAAAAACAGCACATCCAACTGACATTGCAGCGGGGAAAACTGTCTCAGGACCATGAAAAACCCTGGCTTTTTGAAAGTTACAAGTAAAACACGACGGTGTAAGTCGGTTGGTCGGTCGATTCGGGTTGTATATTTTGGCCAAACCAACGTCAAACTGACAAATCAGTTTGGGGAAAATAAGAAAATGAGGCCGAAACCCATTCCTTTGAAATCTGACCTGTTGTCTCAAACAGACAAAACCAACCATCAAAACTGAATTGAACCAATGAAATCCATCTTAACCGAACCGACTGACTTTTTTTATTTTATACTTGAGAAAGTCAAACTAACCTCAAGTATACTTCAAACCGATTGATTTGAGTTGGTTCGATCGGTTTCATTTGTTTGGGTTTTGTAGTAAAAAGTGCTTGAAACTTCGCTTACACACATCTTGCTGGTTAACTTTATAAGCTCACGAGTCTCTTCATCCAACTGAACATTGTCCTTTTCCATTCTTTCAGCAACAATGAGTGGCATTTTACCAGCTTTTGCATAAGTGCGCAAGAGAGAATTGTATATCTCAGTATCCACATGACCAGCATTCCTAAGAATAATCAATAATTGCTCTGCCCCTTCAATGTTACCCTGCTCCTCAAGTTTCTTATACACTTCTTTAACCAACCTCTCATCGGCATTCCATTTCTTCACACTGCCAACAGCATTCTTGAAGAAATGCAGCACTTTCTCCATCTGATTCTCTTTCAAATAACCCCATGTGAGGAGCTCCCAAGTAGTGTATGATGGAACCATTCCTTTTAGCGACATCCGATCATAGAAACTCTCAGCTTGTTCAATTTGATTTCTGTTGATATATGCTGCAAGCAATATGTTTGGTACCCGAGTATCACCCGTCCCAGAAACCGACTCCCATTCGGTATAGAGTTGCTCAGCTTCCTCAAGCTTGTTAAGTTTCACAAGAGAGGATATCATGCAAGTATACTCACTATCACTCATCTTGCGAAAAGATGACTTCATCTTTTTCCATATCCTGCAAACTCCATCCTTATCCCCCAAATTGGTGTATAAGCTAAGAAGAGAAGAAAATGTTATTCTGTTTCTTTTAGATGCCATTTTCTCCATTTCCTTCAGAGTAGATGCTGCTTTTTCAGTAAGTTGTTTTTTGGAATACAAGTTAGCTAACGTGCTGAATGTTACCCAGTCTGGTGCGATTTTCGTCTTCTTCATCTCGAAGAAAATATTTTCTGCAGCTTCAACATCATTTTGCAAAGTACAAACATTCAACAAAAGATTGTATGTTACCACATCTGGTTTGGCGTTCTTCTTTAATTCTTGAATCAGAGCCGGAACCTTCTCCAGTTGCTTGTTTGATATGTGAAGAGATAGCATGTGGTTGAAAGAAAGAGGACTTTTCAAGAAACCACATTCAGACATTTTCTCCATCAGAGCCTCAGCATTATCAGACAGATTATTTTGCACGTACACGTGAAGAAGAGCTGTGCAGGCTGATTGATCTCTCATTTTATCAGGGAGATCCTCGAAAAACTTTTCTGCACTATTCAGGCCACGGATTTTTGCAATTAAATCCAGATGAACTGCATAGTCACCAGGTAGCAGCTTCATATCTTTCTGTAGTGTCATCCATTCACATATCTGCAGGGCAAAAAAGCTCCAAGAAATTATTCAATGCAATTTTCAGATCATCCAAGTTACAAACACGGTTATGAACAAAAACTGAACGAGCACGTCAGACATGTTTTTTTTCCCTTCTTTCTAGGAAATAAAGCGAAATGTTCATGAAGAAACAATACAAATAGAAGATAAGATACCTACCCGAAGCCAAAAGGGCTCACAGAAAAGGCTCCAATTGAGTTAATTGAAAACATCATATTTATTTTATAAAAAAAACTATGAACAAGATGTTAATCTTATAAACATCCACAAGTAATGTCTCACTTTGCACCTAGGCTCTAAAATGTTTTTTTTTTTCACTTGAATGCACCCTTCGAAAACACTTTCAGTAATTACAACCACATTAATAAGTCAACCTGAATTCTTTCCCTTCAGTTTTAAATATAGAGAACTTCTCAACTGGGGTAAGTAGACAACACAATCCAAAAAATTAAACCTTCTACTATTCAAACTCAATGCCTAATTACTCAAAATACAATAAAAAGGCTTGAATGCTGAAAACTAATCTTGAGAAGGCTCACACTTTAGTTGACTGGAATTTCCTCCTTGCACTTGGTAAAGTTGAAGGGGGGTTTCACAGCAAATGGTTGAAGTTTAACTAATAAGCATGATTTCTAAAAACAAAAACGTTATCAAATGGCTCTAAATTCTAACATGATAACCCACAAGAAATCCCTCTTATAAATTATTGAGCTAAGCTTTGTCCAACTAAGCATAGGCCTGATATGATGAACTGCATCAACTGAATCGATTCTAACTCATTCAAGTGGAGATCACGTGAAGAGTAAAAATTCACGGCTCAATTAGAAAACGAGCTCCTTCAGGTCACAAAATCGGTATACTACATGATCTCGCACATTGATTACATTACATAAATTTCACAAAAGAAAGAATTATACCTCAAGAGCGTGCTTGTAGCGCTTGAGCTTGCGAAGCTCCCGAACGATGCGATTGAGCTCGTACTTGCGAACGGTGTGGCCTTCTTCTTGCCATTTGCGAATGGCAATCACGGCGCTGCGTTTTGGGAAAGCGAGGCTCATAAGTCTTCGCCCTAGCGTGTCTCGCCCACCGCCTGTGCCGGAGATGCCGGAGATGCCGGAGCCGCCTCTTAGTGCTGTGGTCTCCCCCGCCGCCATGTAGGCTTCCCCCGAAAATCCGCGGGCGGCTGCAGCCAGAGATGGCCGTAGGGAGCGGAGGAGCATCATGGTTACCAAGTTTTGAAATGAGGGACTATAACAGTGACGGTGATTATAAACGACGGTACTAAAGAAAAAACGAACACAAAATGGGAAAAAATTCATTTTCCTTGTGAACTTAACATCATATATCCATTTTTACCCTCGCATTTATCAAACCGAACCTAATTTATTTGATTAAAGCATAATTTCTTAGACCAAAAGGTTATGGATTTAATTATTACCCCCACACTGTCGAAATAAGGGTTTGTATTTCTTTTCTTTTTTCGTGGAAGTGGGGATTCTAAGATTTTTTTCTTGTTTTAGTACACAAAAAAATCCTTACCCCACCGGATCGAGATAAAGGTTTGTATGTATATTTTTTTTTTGTAGAAGTAGGGATTCTTAAGTTTTTTTAGTACAAAGAAAATAGAAAATAAATGAATTCTAGGTAAGGGTGAGTACATCTTTGCGAAGTGTATGAATACCCAATGTGGATGGTATTCCATCCAAATTTGTGTATGATGATTTCGCCGAGCATGAATAGCCAATAAGTTTGCCACCTCATTTTGTTTGGTCATCGTTACACCTGTCATCTCTCCTCATCGGATTTTCTTTCTTATTTTGTCCACAGTCATTTGAATTTCACTATCGAACTTTTTCTCTCCCTTTATTAGCTTCCAAACCACCTGGGCATCAATTTTGGCCCATAGTGGTATGATACCCGCCTTTATCGCAAGCTGTAATCCCTCCTCTAGGACCAACACCTCAGCCAACTCAACAGGTCTATAAAACATTCTTGCTTTCTCAATTGTTAATATGACATCTTCCTGAGCATAGCAAATAATTATTC
>JAOANK020000065.1:660202-673259 GCA_026257165.2 Telfairia occidentalis | reverse complement strand
TACAAATATATGCTAACTTGATCATAATTCAATTGGTTAAAGCATATGTCTCTCATCAAGAGTTCGTGAATTTGAATCTTCATCTCCACAAAAAAAAATCGATCTCTTGTGTAAAATATTTTTTTAGCACATTTATTATTATCATGAAAAAGATCAATTTCAATTATGAACTCAGCAAGGTATATCAATTTTAACTTTAAACTTTGATAAATGTTGTAATTTTCACCTTAATTTTTATCTTATGTTAGATTTTGGTTCAAAAAATTGTTGAATTTTTTTTTATCATGTGCATCCAATGAGTTATAAACATATATTTAGATAAAATTGATAGAATTCAAACGAAAATGACGTTATTGTCTTTTCATTTTATTTTATATGTTTTGTTGAAATTTATAACCAATTATCTTATGAGATTTAAACCTATGACCTCTTAGTTAGAGAGATATGTCTTTAAGCAGTTGAACTATGCTCGATTTGACAATTTATAGTCCAATTTGATGAACTGAAAGTTTAGGGTGAAAAAATTATTTATACAACTTACCAAGCTTAGGGATAAAAATTAATTTTTTGTTTGCTTTATTATTTTTATTATTATTTAGACAATCTACTGAACACAGTTACAATAATAGGACAAATCATTGCAACACAGATACCACAATTCAAGTTCCAATATTAAATAATAAGGAATTCAACTTTGAAAAACCAAATTAGAGATATCAAAGAAACTTTTCCAACATCTTGGAAAAATCAATATAATCTAAGTCCTCTCTTTTCATTAAATATCCTTAAAGAAAATTCAGGATTGTTTGATGGCTATTTTGTACTATTTTTTTACAAGTTTTTAATAAATATATTTGTATAAAGAAAATTTTTTCTACTTCTTTCTTAAAAAAAAACTCAGGATTCATTTACTTCTCTTCAATCCGAATCAAATAATGAGAATGAAAATTTTCATTCCATTTAATAGTGTTTACTAAAATTAAGGAATGAGAATCAAACTTGGGACCCACCTCAAATTTGGGAATCACTTCCCAAAAAAGGGCACTCTCATTCCCTAAATGTTATTTTTGTAATCATAATTTATTTGATTCCGATTTCAAATGAAAGTAAACTGTATGAATGAGTTTCTGATTCCAATTCCAGACAACTCCTAGTAAACAACATCAAAGGAGTAAGATTCTCATTCTAATTGACTTCATTCCATTGAGGAAAGTAAACGAGGCCTAATATTAATATCTTAATGAATATTTTTTTTAACAAAAGTACTCTTAAGTTTTTTAAATATCTACTTCAAACAATATTTTAAAGGGTTACAAAGAAATCACAAAGCATATTGTTATTAAAATATGATTATCAAATGATCTCAAAGCTATTGAGAGTCAGGTTTCGCATATCTACTAATTTAAACATTTTTTTATAAAAAAAATATTTTTAAATAGTAAATTTATTTGATTACACTATATTCAAAATCGATATTATTAATTACAAATATTTTTTTTACTACATATTTGGAAGAATTTTGATTAATCACTTTTAAATTATTTTTGAATATAATCTATTTCTCTTGTATTTCTTCAAATTTTAAATTAATCTAATTTTTTTTAAAAGTAAATTTTATTCATTAAGATTTTTAATTTTTTTTATTATCTAAAATTATTTAGAAAAACTAAACTAAACACACTTTAAATTGTTATTTTTTTTAAGATTGGTAAAAATAATTTTATTTAAATGTATATTCATATTCGTACCATATATAATGAATGAAAAAAATTACAACAAACATGCCTAAACTATATTCATATGTGACTATATATAAAATTAATGAACAATAAACAACAAATATGACTAAACTTAACTTTAATTTTTATGCAAAGTTTAGGGACTAAAAAATAAAGCATTTCAACGTTAAGAGACTAGAGGCATAATATTTGAAAGTTTAGGAAACAAAAATATAATTTAAACCTATATATATATATATATATATAAAAGCATAGCAATTCAAATTTTAAAATGTTGATTCATTTTAGTAATTGAAGGTTCTTGCATTTGAGCATACTCAAAGGTACAATACCTTGAACAACAATAAAATAACACATCAAAATTCTATCATACACTAAAGTTATCTTTAAATGTTAGGTCATATTTAATCATTGATTTTTTTTACTTCAAGTAAGGGATCAATGAATTGAAATAAAATGGTCCCTAATGCAATGCTTGTTTTGGAGAAAAAGAACAACACTTTTGGGTTATAAACACATTTTTTTCCCAATTATTCTTGCTTCTAATGTTTAACTGGGAATCTTGGGTTTTGATTTATATAAATTCATACCTTTTTTTAGGTTAAACATGAGTTAAGTTTTCATTCCTACCGACCAAAAAAAATAATAATAATAAATTAACATCTTTTCTTTAATAGTTTTTGAGTAAACAACATGTGATAGGGAGAAATCAAAACCACGACCTTTTGGTCGAAAAAATTATACCTCAACCAAGTGTTGGGAACATCCTCTCACTTCTACCGTAGTAATAAGTAGAAAAATAACTGAGAAATTTTAAAAAAAAATACTGAACACAAGAATTTAATTGAAAAACTCCAAAACCAGAGAAAAACCACGACCCACCCGAAAGAAACTTCACTATGCGAAAAATTGTTAATCGCATAGAATTTCTCTCCCCGATCCCAATTACAAAAAATACTCTCCCAAAAACTTCTACTACGCACATTCTTCTCACTAATTTTTATTTACACACTCTTCTCTTTTATTCTCTATGCCTATTTGTTGAAGAACTATTAATTATACAAAAAACATCGAAGTATTTTTAAAATATTAGTGTTAAATAACGAAGTAGTGTGCAAGGGAAGATAACGTTTACTATAGATTAAAAATAAAATGCATGAATAGATGATTATTTTGGAAATGTAAAAAGTTTTAGGAAAAAATCATTTTTATTCTTGAACTTGTCAAGTTGTATTAATTTTTACTTAAAATTTTGCTTTCATCATATTAAACCATAAATTTAATCATGAGTAATAATTTTTAACCTATATTTAATTTTCACTAAAATTACCCCTTAATTTAACGAAAAGTAAAGTAAATAAATCTCTTAAAATTCACTAATTTAAACAAAACCAAAGTTGTACAAGGTAACGATGGAAATTTTTTTTCTTAAATTTTATTAATTTCAATAACAGTTTTTTCAAAAAAGAAAGTAATCAATTTAATACCCATTATAAAATGTCAACTACCATGTGTAGGGGCCATACATGTTAAAAACAAATTTAATTTCTTTTTTTCTTTTTTTCTTTAGTCTAATTTATATTATTAAAATTCGTTAATGAACTATTATTTTAAATAGACAAAGAAACCCTATTGAAACTTGATTATTTGGCAAAAAAATTTTTGTACCAATTTGAATATAACTCCCCTAATTAAGACGTATAATTTCGATTAAAAGATTGAAAGTTCGAATTGTATCGTTGAACTAAAAAAAAAAACCTTCGACTTCTTTGGTGTAGAATCTAGCTTTTCTAATCGGAGAAAATGCTTTTGTCCACTCTAAAAAATTTTAGATTTTAAAAGTTGTTTAATAATCATCATTTTTTAGTCACTTTGATTAATATTTGAATTAAATAAAAATTAGCTTAATATATAATATGTCCTAATGTATGCCTCAAGTTTTAAGTTCCTCATTTTATGTTTCAATTTGATTCTTTTGTGTAATAAAACTTTTCAATCTTTAACCTTCATTATTAGTAAATGATCTTAACATAATATTACAAATGGTAGGGATGCGTGGATCTAACATTTCAACTTAGAAGAAAAAATTATTAATTAATACTATGAATGAAGAATTCTGGCACGTACGTAAATAACTTTGCTGACTTTCTTTGAATCCAACGGTGGAGATGAGTTAATAAGGTTGGCAAATGCTTTGCACAAGAACCACACACGTGTGGTGCTATGCGTAACACACTTTGATGTTCAAATTTAATATTTAAATCGAGATGGTGTCAAGCTCAATAAGAGTTATGGACTCTACTTGGTATTTATACGGAATCATAGGGGAGCAACTGATATGTGCCACTCGATCTATCCATACTTGGATTAGCAGTGTTGCTCGTCGTACACTTGCTCTACATGTTCAAGTTGGCACTATTGGGTAAATGTTAAAAAATATATATGTATGACCTGGCCAAAATTATAGAAATGGTACTTCAATTGTTTCTTTTAGCGTAGGATAGTCCTTAGCAAAATAACATTTTTAATGAGTCCATTTTCTAGATCAGCAAGTTATTATTGGATTGGTCAAGTGAAATGCTAGTTTTTTATTATGGGCATGAACATACCCAACTCATTAAATTAAACACGAGGTATTGTTAATTCAGCCAATAGAATGAATGTCATGTAGCCATTTTTTTATTAATGGACTTTAACATTTAATGATAATAAGAACTTATTTTTTTTATAAATAATTAGGGAGGGGTGAAATTTAAGTTTTTTTTAAGATTAAAAATAAATTTGAAAAAAAAAAACAGATATTAAGAACAAAAATATATATTGAGGAATTAAAATTACAAAAATAGTTAGTAGAAATAGTATATTATAAAAGTAGTAACCAACTTTTAAATTCATGAACAATTACAAAATGCAAATTCGAAAGTAAGAGCCAAAACATCTCAATTGTCATGCCTAAAAAAAGAAAAAATATGCTATATTTTGAAAAGATATTTTTAAAAAAATACTTATATTTTTAAAAATACATTTCTCCCTTTTAAGTAAAATGCATGCATGCGAACTAGTTCAGATATTCATGCAAAATAATATAAAATAAAAATCACGAAAAAGGTATCGTGGTAGAAACCTTACACGATAGTCGTCATCCTATATTGCTCGTCTAGACATTGTCATTTTCAAAATAAATTTTACAAAAAAAGAAAATAAAAATAGATAATGATGATGTTAACGACAATGACTAAATTAGAGGTATAATTCAAAGTTAAATAATATAATCAAAGGTTTAATTTTTAAAAAATTCAAAAACTAAGCAAATACAATTTAGATTAAATTTATAATTTTGATGTAAAAAAATAAAAATAAAAACATATATACTCATAGGATTCTTTTTAGAAGGGATTTTGCAAAAAGGGTGTCCACATCAACCAGGTTGGATAATTAATTAAGGTCAGTGATAGAGACTCACATGAAAGATACATTTTATAATTTGAATTAATGTTTAAAATTTTTGTCTTTACTCCAAAAAATAAATATTTTGTTCTCAATAAATTTAAGAAAAACTCATATGGCTGCATATCTCAACTATATATTTTTAAATTTACCCAACTTGTTCCAATGCATCCAAATCTCTTCAAAATTTTAAATATAAGAGGGAAAAATGTGACGCAAGTGGCAAAATAGTATAAATAATTCAGTATTATTTAAGATCATATTATATGCATATGGTTGAATTATTATTTTCATATATTGTGTCCATTTTGATTCTATACTTTAATTTGTTGAATTCAATGGTCTCTGATTTTAATGGGTGTGTTATAAAATTGTTGACTTAAATTAGTGTCACGTCAATCTATGTTAGTGTGGTGTTAATTTTTAGTTAGGGACCATTGAGATTAATATAAATTAAAGTATACAAATGAAAGTAAAACTTTTAAAATTAAACTACTACATAAAGAAAATTGTAAAAAATGTGAAAATAGGAAAATAGATAAATGAAGTGTAGAATTTTCACTTTAAGCTTTTAGTTTCTTCGATTTGAACACTAAACTTGAACAAATGTTGCAATTTTTACCATATGTTCAATTTCTGTTAAATTCAACCCATTAATTTTAACAAAATGTAAAGTAAAAATCTTTCAAAACCCACCAATTTCAACAAAAATAAAGTCATACACAAAATAAGCTAATTAATATACAAGATCGACAATCGAATAAATCTTTAAAACTCGCAAGTTTTAATATAAAAATAATAATAATAACTCTAGTTTTTTTTTTCTTTTGAGTTCAACAACATGTTCTTTTTTTTTTTTTTGAAGAATTCAACAACATGTGCGAGGGTTGAAATTTGAACTCACAACTTTTTAGTCGGGGAGTTATACCTAATCTGTTAGCTATGTTCAAGTTGGCTAGTGTTGTTTTCCTTTAAAGCTTCATTAATTTCATACTAAACATATATTTGATATTTATTAAATACACTTGACTACTGTCATTGACAATATTTCATATCAAAGTCTATCAAATAAGGTAAAAATTGCAACAACGACAACTATTTAAGTTTAAGGTAAAGATTGTAAACCTCATCAAAATTTGAGGTGCAATTATATATATATATATATAAAAATTGAAAATTTATAGTGAAAATCGATAGTGAAGTTCACGATTAAAATTTGATATTTAAAAAAATAAATAATTAGTTATATGGAGTTAAATAATTGAAAGTTCAGTTTTGTTGATGCCAAAATCTGGCTCAATAGTAAATTTGTTTAATTGGACGAATAAGTGAGCACTGAGCAATGAGCAAATGAGCAGTGAGCAAGTGAGCAAGTGAACAAGTGAGCCAAGCAGATAAGCAGTGAGCAGTGAGCAGATGAGCAGTGGATAATCAACACCTGCAAAACAAGTACAATGTGCATCAGTGTGGTGCTAAGCCACCGACACTTCGACGCTTAAGTCAGCTCGGGTTTTAGAAAAAACTTAGCATAAGTGAGATTGGTTGGAATTGCTTACCTTTGCATATCACTTCTCTTCTGTTTTATAAGTATGCTCGCGGGTGGTGAAACGGTCACTGCAATTTATGTGCTATAATGAATTTGATAACTGCGCAATTATGTTGTAGCCGTTGGTGGGTTACAGATCAAGCTACACTTACATTTGGATATGCTTTAATTGCAAGCGTTTCAGGCTGTGTAACGGGATTGATCAAGGCGACCCGGCCCAATGAGCTCACTGGTCGGCTCGACGAGTAGGCCCCGTGAGCTCACTGATCGGCTAGTTTTCTCCTACCCATAACAAGTTATATTGATCCTAATTTTTCATTTTGGAAAAAGAAATTAACTAGAGAGGGACCTTAATATGATTTTTATTTACTAAATGAAAAATATTTTTTTAAATTAATCATTGACTATAAATAATAATCATCTCAAATTTACGAGGAATTTGTTATAGTATCTGAATTGATCTCCAAAATCAAACAATGTGAAATACAGATGATTAAATAATAGAACGAAAGTGGTAAGAAATTGGAATAGATCTAATTTTTATTTATTTTTTATGAGTGGAATAGATCTAAAATTAATATCAATAATATTGTTAAAAAGATATAAAAAGTAATATTAAATTGACTAGAGAGAGAATGGCCATGATTGAAAATCAAAATCTTGCTTCCTCTCTCTTCATCTTTTTTTTTTCCTCCATAATTTTCACAAAAATGGAACTCATAATTTGATTTTTTTTAGAAAAAAAAATTTGTATGACATCTTGTTGATATGTCTCTATGTGAGACACTATAATTATAGGGATACCCTAATTTTATATGTTCTTTTTAACTTGTTTGCCAAATTTTTGTTTATTATTCATCATATTCGTAAATTCTTAAATTAGGTTTTGAAATTCAAATAAAAATTAAATTCTATTTGATATTGATTACAAATTTGATGAAGATTTCAAAAATTAAAGATATTAATATTGTATCTCTCAGTTAAAAAGAATTGGTTTTTCTTAGTTATTGAAAGTAAAACTAATGCTTTTAAGTGATATCCATTCTCAAAAAAACAAATATATTACAAGAAAATTATAGAAACTAATAATTGTTCTTAAAAAAATCAATACTTTTTTTTAATTATTTGAATAATTTGTATTTATAAACCATTATTGTAAATAAGTTAAATATAAGATTTTATTTTTGACCTATGATTTATTTTTCAATTACATCATGTAATTTTGTAGAAATTTCAAATTTATCTCTTATATGTATCTTATTTCTCAACCAAACAATTAAGAAAATAAAAAAGAAAAGAAAAAAAAATGCAAAAATGAAGAGTCAAATTTACAACAGAGGAAGCTATTAATACCTTAACCAATTAAAGCTTTAGTTGGTTAAGTTATATTAAAGAAATTATAATAGGCATTTTGAAAGTCGTACTATAACTTTTTTTTTTTTTTTTAATTTAAGACTAAAATGAATATTTTGAAGGCTTAGGTACCCGAATGAATCAAACCATAAAATTTAAGAACGAAGTTAAAATTAAAACCTTTGTGTATTGAAAAATTAATTGAATTTATCGAATTATTTAAATATATATATATTTTTTTTGTTCAACAACTTGTGAATGTAGAAATTTAAATCTTAGACTATATCTAACTTATAATTTGGTTGGCACTAATTTTGTTCTTTTTATTACAAATTTTACCCACATTAAAAAGACAGTTTTGTTAAAAAAAAAAATTGTATTTAAAAAAAAATAGAGAGAGAAAATGGGAAGAGAGAGAGAGAGGAAGTGGAAATTCCATCAAATCCCACTTCTCCTGTAAATCAAACTGTCGACCCATTCCCACCGACATATTTTCTCCTTTATTCTTCTCTTCTATTGCCTTACCCTTTTTCCTTTTCCAATTTCTAAAATTAGTATATATAATTTAATTTCATAAAAGAAAAACAAAATAAGCTTTTATCTTAAACGTTTCATAAATTTTAAAATAGATTTAATTTCATTGAAATTTATGAGCTCTGGAAGAATTTTACATTGGTTTTTTTGTTTTGTTTTTTTTTTTTTTCTGGTTGAAATTTGAATATAATAATGATGGTATAAATTGCAATATTTATGAAATTTAAAATGTAGGGTAAAAATTGAATTTTAGACATAAATAATTACGAAAATTAATGAACAATTTAACACAGTTGATCAATTAGCTGCTACTCGATAACTAACTCAAACAAAGACAAGTTAAAATGTGAACCTGAGATGGGTTACATGTTAAAATTAAAGGATGAAATAAATAATAATAACGATATTTTTTTTTCCTTCCCAAAAAATAAAAGTAAAAATATTTATATATTTGAACTCAACGGCCGGCGAGTGGGCTGACGGCGGCGGGATTTTTGCATGGACTCGGCGGCAAGCTGCTCCGCCCTGAAGCCACCAGCCGTTGCACGAAGCTCTCAATTCTCTCGCCGTTACTCTCCGTTAGTAACCGTTTCCCGCCAAACGGCAACGTTTCAACCCCTCTCTCCTTCAACACCTCCCCTTCTTCGTCCACCAACCCGTTTGCCTGCACGGTAATTCTAACGCCGTTATGATCATAGCACAAAACATTAATTATAAATTTAGTTATTACAATTTAAGTTTAATTTCAATTTAATCCGTATAATTTGAGATGAAAATAAATTGAAAAAATGGTAAATAAATTAAGAAAAGAAAAAGAAAAAAGTTGGAGGTCAAAAAAGTGAATTCCGTTCCGTACATTGGGGTGTATTTTCTTGGATTTTCTCAGCAACCAAACAAACAAAATCTTTAGCTGTCGGAGAAAGTAGAGAACCAGAGAATTTCAAAATTTACCTGAATCCTGACGTAGTCCGTTCGATTCCAGCAAAAAGCATTCCCAAGCATCTGATCGACGGTGTCGGAGACGCCGTCGAGCACAATCCCGACGACGACGGAGGTCGAGCAGTGGCCGTCACGGTGGAGCTTGGCATTGCCGTGGCCGGCGGCGGGTCCGTTGCCCAAGGACAAGACAAGCAAATCGTCGACGCCATTAACGGATGGAAAATCGCGCTTGTTATGAAGGACGTGCGTGACGGCGGCGGAAGTGGGATTGTTCATGACCAAGCCGCCGTCGACGGCGGAGCAAGAGGTTTTCCCGTCGAGGGAAGTGAGGAGAAAGGGGTTGAAAAAACCGGGAGTGGCGGAGGTGGCACGGCAGACCTTCCAGAGCTCGAAGTCGAAAGTGGGGGATTGAGAGGCGTCGGCGCGTGAGAAGACGAAGGGAGCGGAACTTTTGAGATCAAAACAGGGAATCAAAAGAGGCTTACAAGTATCTTTCAGAGTCAAATCCTTCCCATTCTCATCTCTAAATATCTCCTTCAACACTCCCTCCATACATTTACCGGAAAATCTCCCCGGCCGCCGCCGCGGCCACAACATTCCACCGCCGAATTTCACTCGAAACATCTCCGAATTCCTCCCCACAATCGCCCCTACAGCATCCCTCGCCGAGAACAGAGGCCGTCCGGAGCCGTCGTCCGCCACGATCATCGAGGCGAGAATGGCTCCAACGCCAGTTCCGGCAATGAGGTCGAAGAAATCGGCGATTCGAGCGTGAGGATCGCCGGTCCTGAAGCGGATCTGGTCTTCGAGGTGAATGAGGGAGGCGCCGGCGACTGCAGCTGTGGTTCCTCCGCCATCGATGCTCAGAATGCGAATCTTCTTGGCGGCGTCGCAGTGGTGGGACAGCCATTGCTGCTCAAGCTTGGTGAAGATCTCCAAGGTAACCTTGCTCAACTCCATTGTAATTATTATCGGGGAATTAGGGGAAATGAGAAATTTGAGAAATGAATCAGAGTGATTGAGGCGGAGTTAGGGAGAAGAATTGGAGAATGTGATTGAGCTTCAGGATTTGTAGGTGGAAGCCATTAATGGCGGAAGGAAGAAAGGGTTGTTCTGAGTTTTGAGTAACAGAGAGAGAAAAAAAAAAGCCCTAATTTGGGTACTGAGAGTGAAGCAGTTGAAAGTTAAGCGAGGCCGATAAGAAGGACGGGATATTCCCACTTTTCTTCCCTATTTATATAGATAGATATATATATATATATATTTTAAATAATGTAGGGCAGTGGCTTGAAACATGCTGTTCGGCGCGTGTTTTCAATGAGCTAACAGAGCGCGAATCTCGGCTTTTTAGCCGGCTCGGCTCTCGCTTCTTGGCTTTTTATTTTTTAAAAAATTAACTGTAAAATCGAATGGAAACAACACGGAAACAACCAAACACCCCATTCGAGAAGTGAGTGTGAGTGCTTGTAGTGTGAATGTATTTTTTTTTCTTTTTTTGTTTGTTAAGATTATATTGAAGTACATGAGATTAAATTATTATGTATATTTAGTTTCTAAATTTTTTTAGAAAAAATTAATTACGTTTTTTGGAATTTTGTATTATGATTTTATGCACTACTTATGGTAAGCATTTTGTATATAAGTGGAAATCTTCCATAGTGTTAATCCATCCTCTAATTGGTCATGTTACATCTTCAAGTAGAGCTATATTTTAGACATGTGTGGTAGTATGTCCTACTTTTTCCGACAATTGAAAAAACGTGATTTCATATTGACCTTTTCTCAACTCTATCAACGCGTTATATCACGACACTGTCAGTCCACTCACTACAAAGAGTTTAATCGTGGTCATGGACACCGTGAAGACTTGAACCAGCTACTATTTAAATAGTAGCCTATACTCTTTAATGAATCATCCAAAGTCTAGGTATATATTTTTGCTTTTCTCTTATTTACTTCTTTACCTCTCTAAGCTTTATTACACTCTAGAGCAAATTCATTAGGTGACGGTCAAAATTATTTGAGCTTGGATCACACTAGTATTCTCTAGATCTTCACTATCGTTTCTCTCTTATGCTCGTAAGAAGAGGCTAGATTATGATTTTCTACATCTACACATTTGTTGAATAAATGATGACATGACATGTCATCAGTAAATGATGACTAATTTAGTTCAATGTAATAAATAAGTGGCAAATGAAAGTAAATAAACTAAACGATCTATTTGTTGCTTCAAACCAAGGGTATATTGCACACGCCACCTTGTATTATGTCCCACTATCAACTTCTTGTTTTGGGAGGGAGAGAAAATAAAATTTCATTATTTTGGAATGTAATTTGAGTCAATGCTAGAGTTAATTGAGTAAAAAATTTAAAGGAAAAAAAAATACTTTTTTTACCCTTGAATTTTAAGTTTAGTTTCTCATTTAGTTTTTAGATTTTAAAATGTTAAACTTTTACGCAGTAGTTTTAAGTTTAGTTTCTCGTTTGGTTCCTAGGTTTTAAAATATTTATACTTTTATCCATGTATTTTGAATTTAATTTTCATTTGGTCTTAAGCTTCAAAAATAATACTTTATTACCTTGAGTTTTCATTATTGCTCACAATTGGTTCCTAACATGACATATGTTATTAACGAGTTCATTTATTATTATTATATTTATCACATCATCTATTGAAATATTATAAAAATAATATTTTTACCATGTAAGCATATAAATAATATGAATTAATATTAAAAGAACTCATTAGCATTCGTTACTAGCAGTTGCTATGTCAATCTTAAAGTAAGTATTAGTAAAAATTCGAAGGTAAAAGTGTATTATATTTTGAAACTTAGAGATTAAATAAAAACTAAACTCAAAACTCATAGTTAAAAGTTTAATATTTTGAAAACTAGATAGAGACTAAATAGAATCTAAACTCAAAATTTAAAAGTAAACATGCAACATTTTAAAATTTATGGACCAAAAATGGAAACTAAACTTAAAATTTAAACGAGTAGAAATGTATTTTTTCTAACATTGAAATTGGAAAGAGAATTCGGTTTCAAATAAATTTTTAAACTAAAAAAAGATTGAAAAATTTAAAGGAAAGATGCATAAGTTAGAAATTTGAAAAAACAAAAAACAAATTTGGAATTAGAGGAAGTTAAGAAGCCAATATGATAAACATGATGGGTCAGATATTTATTAATTTTTGGTATTAAACTATGGAAAAAACAAGAAAAGAAAAAAAATAATTGAAATGGGCATTAATGTCAATGACCCATAGTATTTAATTAAAAAGAACAATGATGGTTGTAAAAATCAGCCTTAAATTTAAGATTTCCACAGTGGAAAGGACGAAAATACCATCACCACCAAAGATGGTGACCATTACAATCAATTAATGACTTCACTTGAAGGAGATGAGTAAATATTTGCAAAGAAGGAGGAATCTCCTATTACTTTTGAGGTATTTAAATTAAATATGTACTTTCAAATATAAAAGGTTTCT
>JAOANK020000065.1:630176-650029 GCA_026257165.2 Telfairia occidentalis | reverse complement strand
TAAAGGGAGGCTAAGATCACCATTTGAATCATATTATTTTTATTTATTTAACCTTTAAATGGAATTTTTTATGCCTACTTGCCCCACCACCCTTTTTTTTTGTGCCTTTAGATAATCATTTTTATTTGAATATTAATATTTTGAGAATATAATGTAAAATAATGTCAATAAAATATGATACCCATTTGAATAATGTAAAATATCCCATATCTCAAGTCATTGCATACCAAAATAATAGTAATAAATTGACTAATACTCAATAATTTATTGTTTGAGAAAACTTTGGGAAAGTTTTAATTTTTTAAAATTTTTCTTGGAATTTATAAATTATTGAAAAAGATTGTCCATGTTAAGATTTATGGTTTAGTTAAATATCATAACACCATTATAATATTCATGTTTTCTTCGTTTTTTAAATTTTATTTTAATCCATCATCACTTGAGTTTGGCGAACAAATAAAAAGTTAGGCTGTATAGAAAATATTTCTATACTTTGTACTTTGTTTCAAAAAATACTCTTTCAAAAGTTTCAATACTATCCTTCAACTTTAGTAAATGTTTAAAAAAAGCACCCTTGACTTCAAGAAAAATTCTCACGTGTCTACTAATATATAAATTACTTGGATATAAAACAGCTTATACAGCAACAATAAAAGAAAATGTAGCATTTTAGGATTGATTTGAAGCTTTAAAATAAAATAAAACACTTTTAAAAAATTAAAATCAACATTTAAACATGCATGAAAAAATAAGCAGAACGCTACATTTTTTCACTTAAACTGCCACATAAAACTGTTTTATATTCATGTAGTTAATATGTTAGCAGACACATCAATTCTCTGTCTAACATTGAACTGCATTTTTCTTAAATGGTATTTTTTAAAACATTTACCAAAAATGAAGGATAGTATTGAAACTTTTGAAAGAATACGAGCGGTATTTTTGAAACAAGGTACAAATTCTAGGGTACTTTGTATAGGCCTAAATTTCTTTTTTACTCTCTAATTTTTATTTTTCATGCATATTTTTATCATCTAACAAGAACTTCTCGTCATACCTTTAAATCGATTCCCATATATATTTCTATCGTCAATAGAATTAAGTACAAGAACTAAACAAAAACATAATCAAAAGTTTTAGAGAAATTACTTAATTTTGTCAAAATAAAAGTTGAACACCTTGCTAGAAAATCATTTGAATGGGCAAGTAAATTTCATCCATAAATCATAAAATTCTAAACTTATTATAATAAGTATAGTACTCCATGGATGTGTGGTAACAGACAACACAACTTGCCAAAAAACAAACCTATGGTCCAATTAATAATATTATAACCATTTAATAAGCTATTATATAGTTTCAAATATATTTTAATATTCTTTTTTATGAATTTATATGATAATGGTGAATTTGTCTCCATCCACTAATATATATAAATATTTAAACTCCCTTCCAGTCCTATATATGTCTTAAAATAATGTGCCCAACCAAACTTAGGTCAAAATAAAATAATTGAAATGATTACATTTTTTTTTAATTTTAAAAAAGCAATGGCATTTGTAAATAACCACGTTTAGATGAGTTGAAATCTACTATTTAAATATTAAATCTAATCAAGATGCGCATAAGCTCCTTTATTACAAATAATTAAGGATTATTATGTTAAAATATTGGTTTAATCTATTTTGATATCTGAAATTCGATATTGATTTTATTTTGATTCTTAAATTACAAACAGTACCTTTATTGTTTTAAACTTTATTTTGGTCCCTGAACTTTGAAATTTATTTCATTATGATCTCTAAACTTTCAAAATATCTATTTTGGTCTCCAAACTTTCGATTTTATTCAATCACTACTATTGGACTAGTTTATTCAAGCACATAGTTTCCTAAACTCGTAAAAACTAATCATTTTGGTCCTTACTCTAAATCTTGTCATCTAATGCTTACTATTCCAGTATTCGTCTTCAACCTATGTGCTTAAATACGAGCTTACATTAGTAAGTTAATAATATATTTGAAGCTATGTTACTAATTTGTTAAAAATAAAATAAAAAATGAGACCAAAATGATTACTTTTGAAAAGTTCAGGAACTAAAATAGATATTCTAAAAGTTAAAGGACCAAAATAGAACAAATCTAAAAGTTCAAAGACCAAAATAGAATTTAAATCTAATTTATTTTAGTTTTTTTAACTTTTAAATATCTTGTTTAAATCTTTAAATTTTGTCGAAAAGTTCTATTAAATAGAATGACTTTGGTTCTAAAATAAATTATTAATGTCTTGACCAATTGAGCTATAGTTTAGATCCGTAATTAAAAATAAGATTTAAATATTTTATTAGAATAATAAAAGATAATAATAATAATAAAGTATGTTTGAAAATTGGGCAAGTGGAAGAGGGGATGGATTCTTTTGCCTAGTGTCTTGTTACCTGATATAAAAAATTATCAAAAAGCCTAATGGGATGTTGTTTTCTTTTCATTTTTTTATTGAAGAAAAAAATATATTATTTTTTCACTGAGAATAGTTAGAGAAAAGATAATGTTTGTACTTTTAATATTACTTAATGAATAAAATAATGATTTTTTTCAATAATAGTATTAAAATAACATCTCTTTGGTCACCCTTTTTTATTGCCCAAAAGACAAAGGAAAATTATATTATTATTTTAAGATTAAACAAATTGTCAAAGCTAATCTTAATAAGTCATTAAGAATTTAATAATCTAAAAATTAGTTTCTATACTTTTTTTTATTTTATTGATATTTTTTTTTTGTAACTATGACTTTGATTTCTCCGAGGCATATTTTGAGGCTAACAACTTCCTTTTTTAAAAAAAATTATTTTTTTTATTTTAAAATTTTTAGGTAATCATTTTTGACTGATTCGAAAATCTCTAACCTATAATTTATTATTTCTTGCCATTACTTTTTTTTTTTCTTGATTTAAATAATAACATAAAGAATGAAAAATAGTTAAATTTTATTCTATTCAATCACTTTTAAATTGTTTTTTTTAATAGAATTAAATAAGAGAAAAAAAAAGATGATACGATAACCTAAATTAGGTGTTTCGAATATTTAATATAGTACTATTACCCTATATTTCATATAAATAAATATAGTTTTGTTTGTATATATTCATCTGATAACTATTTAAATAGTTTGAATGGTTATTTTTATATGCATTAGATTAATATAGTGTTATTATAAACATCAATTAATGTATAATGAAGGGGATAAATATTTTATCATTTTTTTTGAAGTTATGCAATTAAACATACCTTTTGATTTATAATATTAGTTAGAGGGGATGGACCAATTTATTTAATTTATTTACATAATAGATGATAGATTAATTTATATAATTTTCATCGATTTAAATTTTTACTTGTCGTGAACGTTGTAAAATTGTTGGCTACATTAATGTCACGTCGATGTTCTGTTGGTAAACAAAGGCGTTGAAATGAACAAACTATAGTACGGAAATGAAAATTACAAGTTTTAAATAATGAAATAGAAATTCTTAATTCTTAATGGATTAGAAATATAGGGATGGAAATTTTCCATCCAAAGAATACACAAAAAGAGAGGATGCTTTGGAATGGTGACGTGGCAAGATGTGATTGGTCAATTTTGGAGAAATTTTGAAATGAGACAAAAGAAAGGGAGGGCGGTTGAATTAAATGACTGTGAAGTATCGATAAAAAGTGGTTTGAAAAAATTAAATAATAATAAATAATAATACAAAAGTGGGAGGACGTGGGTGCCGATAGATAAAAAGAGAAATAATAAAATAAATATAAAAAAATTTCTTTCTACGCACACATCGATTTAGCTTCCACGCTGTCAAAGTGACACGTCGTGATTGACGCCGAAGTTCCCGTAGCTTCTTCCACGTGGCAACCCATTACCATTCCACTACACGTCACTTCACTTCCAGCCGTCCGATCGAGATTGACTTTTAATAAGTCAGCGAGAGTCCACGGCGCTATAATGTCTCTGCTCGTAGGTTACAAGAACTCGCCCCCACTCGCCCACGTCAGCATTTGAAGGCGCGTGAGGACAGAAGGTAGACGGCTGGGTAGGCGACCAACCGGGGCCCACAATTTTTTAATTTGATTCACTGAGGAGGCAGGTGGTTGTGGCTGCCAGTTCAGAGACCCTTTTTTTCTAAAAAACATATATATATATTTAAGATATTGCCACGTCAGATTCTAATCCTACGGTTTGGAAGGGCTTTCCATCGGCGGGAGCGATCTCGCTCGTTGGTTTAGTGGTTCACCGGTGGTCCCGCGTACATGTAATTAATACTTGTCGAGTGAAATTGACCGGATGGGTCGGTCAGCTGGGCCCACTTGCTTAATTTCCCGGACGATCGTGAAAATTGGGACTTGTTTCTACTGGCCACGGGGTACCGGCTGTGCCTGTTCCAGATTTGGAGATATTTGTTGGATAGGTACGTGAGAGGAGCTGTTGATTTTCACGCCACGAATGTGAAAAATTTTAGCTTTCATTTTCACCGCAATCCGATTTTCTTTTTTTCTTTTTCTTTTTTTTAAATAAATAATAATAATAATAAATATTGTAACAGATCGTTGGAATATTCTTGTGATTGGGTTGTTTTATGTATATATTCTTTGAACTTCCAATGGGTGTCAACGTGATTAATTAAACTATTTAAAATATTTTAAATTTGAATTTTATGAAGTCTTCAATTGATTTATTTATTTATTTGAATTTCAAGTCTTCAGTTGAGTTTGTGTATCTGAGTGCATGGTTGGTAAACTTTTTTTTAAAAAATGTTTTATTATATTTTTTGAAGAAAATTAATTAAATACTAAATTTAAAATAACTTTAAATATATTTGATATATTTTTACACATTTTTAAATCATTTTTTATTATTAAAAAATTTAATTAGTTAAAAGTATTCTTCGAAATTTTAAATAAATACGATTAATTAAAAAAATATTTTTTTTTTCTATTAATAAACCGTTTAAAAGTCATACAATGAGTCACAATTTATTATTTTATTTGTGAGTTTATAATTTGTGTGATTTACTATTTAGGATACAAGATGAGTTTGATAAGCTTGAATTGATATAAATCTCTAATCGAAGATAAGCAAACTTGCATTCTAAACAGCCAACCTGAACATAGTTTAATTGATTCATGCATATCTCCTCGACCAAAAGATCGTAGGTTCGAATTTCTTAATCTAAACATAGGACTTCTTAAACTCTATGTCATATTTAATGTGTCTTCTTGCTCGGTTGTCGAGGACAATCATGTACAATAAGATAAGCTCTTCTAAAATTATCAAGTGACTATTACAAGACATTGAGTTTGGTGGTTAATATCCGAACTACCAACGTCTTTTAGCGGGCATTTTTAGTTAGATTTTATCCAAGTTGTGTACTTTGACTTGGGCATTCATCATATTTTCCATCATATGATATATTTTGAGTTAGACATATAATAAAGCAAGTCTTAACACAATTTTGTTTTTTCTTTCTTGGTCATTATGCTATGATTATATTGAAAAAAATAGTGAAAATATATAATTTTCCTTGTAAATGCTATGATCATATTGAAAAACATAGAGGAGGAAAAAATGTGAAATATTTATATGAGTTTGTCTCAATGTGGACAACATATATATCTTGTATTTTTCAAGCTTTGTATGCTCAACTATGAAGAATATGTTGATTACAAAAAAGGAATATGCACCATTTCTTAATAGATTTGTTTTTACACACTTTCTCTTAGATTTAAAAAATGTCATTCAAAGTCCTCTAAAATTTTACAACTATATATAATAAACTTGGTCATGAGACTCATGACATAACAATTAGTCCCGTATTGTTAAATTTGTAACAATTTAATCACTATTTTTAAAATTTCCATCAAAATGAGCTGTAAATTTTAATTTTGTAACGATTTAATCTTTATAATTTGTTTTTTATTTTTAGTTCAACAACATGGGGGTTGACGATTCGAACCCACGACCTTTTGGTCAGGAAAATTATGTCTTAACCAATTGAGTTATGTTTGGTTTGACATTTATGAACTTACTTTATTCAAAGTACAAAGACTAAGAGCATTTTTTTAAATTGATAGATAGCTATAACATATCTCCAGACCGAAAGGTTGTGGTTCAAATCCCTACATGTTGTTTAACTATATATATATATATAAATTGATTGGGTAGACTTAATGTATTTGATTTTTTCTTTTTTTATTTATTTATTTAATCTCTTGTGCCTCTTTGGCTCACTCAACCATTAAATAAAATTTGACTTTAAAGTACTATTAAGAATCATTTTTAAAATCATAATGTTTAAAGGAGTGGATTAAAAAATGAAATCATATCTTAAAATGCATATTTTTCTTTCTTTTTTAATGATTTGAATGTAGATATAGGCACAATAAGTGTTTCATGTGGTACCAAAAAAAATTACGTTCCTACTTCCTATATATTCCAATGGGATTAGCCACTATGAATTATTTAATTATTCGGTGATATTTTTTTTAAATCAATAATTAATTCACATAACATTATTTTACGTAACACAAAGATAAATTAACTTTCTAAGGCACCATTAAAAGTTTTAAATGAGTTTTAAAATAGTGGGATAACCGAGAGAAATTTAGATTAATCATCCTAATTTAATAATATTTAAGTACCAAGGAATAGTAATTAACATTTATTTTAACTTCTCAACTTATTTTGATTTTGCCTTTAAATTTTTAAGTATTAATTTTATTTTATAAACTAATAAATATTAGAATACAAAGACGAGGACTTGAAACCTTTGTACTAAACTATTACCAACACCTTTTATTTTTTAATACAAGAACGATTATCAATGTATTAACCAATAAAATAGCTTAAATTAACATATTTAAACTTCACAAAATTTCAATTGTATATGTAAATTTTAAATTTTAACTCTACTAAGTTCCGACCACTAATATTATTACGTAAATGTTGACATGACATGCTTTAATTGAACGAGTGTAAACATTTAGCACAACATGACATAAGAGAGTAAGTCAACTAAATAAAATAAAGACAGACAAGCCAAAAGGAAAATTAAAATGTATTTATGCACGCTTGCTCGTACCACGTCACTTTTTTTTTCTTGCCCTTAAACTTACTTTCTTACCTCACTCGTTTTCACATAATGTCAAATCATATTATACCAATCTAATCAATACTTGTGTCACGTTAACATTGAAGTAAATCACTCATTAGAACGAGAACTAAAAATTAAGACATGTAATCAAAATTTTTCAAAGTCCAAGTGACTAAAAAAGACTTTTGCTCCCTTTCAATTTTATTAAAGTTACAATTTAGTCCTTAAACTTTAGAATATATCTATTTAGTTCATGTCCTTTTAAAATTATAATAATTTAGCCCTTGAACTTAGTAGGTAAAAATGTAGTCTTTATAATTTAAAATTTGTAACAATTTAATTGTTCCTATGGTATGAAACCCCAACAAAATTAAGAGTCAATTATATTGTTGTATTTTGTAAACACATTTTGGTTCCGAACCATGAACTAAATCATTAGAAAATAAAGGTGCTTTTGGTTAGTGATATGTCAACATAAATTTGAAAACTACGGAATCAATGAAAATTATATTTTATGTTTTCAAATATGTGTTTGGAGGAAATTTAGAAATTGAATCTCAATTTTAAAAATGGTTTAAAGTATGTTTAGTAATATATTAATAACACAATAAAAATAGTAAATATCACAACATATTTTATGTTTTAAATTTTGTATAATTAATATTTTATAATATATTATGTTATATATTTTTTAATTTTCATATAAAAAAATAAATTTATGACCAGAAATATTATTTTTACATTTTCAAAATAAATTTACCAAATAAATATTTGCTAAATCTATTTGATTGAAGAAATCTATGAACAATTATTCGGCCTTAAAATTGAGAGATTAAAGCGTTTAATAGCAAAAGATTTCAGGCATGAAAATATGAACATGCAAATGAAAGTACGAGAACCCAAAAATATAATATTTATAATTATTATTAAAAAAACAAAAAAGAGAGAGAGAGAGAAAAAAAAAGGGAAATGGGTGGTCTCATCAACTGAGGTCCACCGTCCACGTCAGCAAACTGTGGAACCGTCCTCTGACCGAATTCGAAAGGGCCCCAAAGGGAGGTTAGTCCTCACGCATTTAAAAGCGCGTGGCGAGTGAGGAGAAGAAGGAAAAAAAAACATTTTTCGATTCAGATAACTAAAAAATAATAAAATAAAATAAAGTTACACGTGGCTTATGTGTGCAAAGTGGCAATATTCCATCGAAAAACGACCCTCCTGCCTTTGCCTTGCTGGCGTCTGCCAATCACAGCCGTCCGATTCATTTTCCATTCCGATGATTTAACGCAGTTAGGCAGCCCTTGCCTGCAATCTCAGCCGTCCATTTTCCCTTTCAAGCAGGTTTTGCGTGAAAGTGTAAAATTCCCCCAAAAAATAATTTAAAAAAGAAAGAAAAAAGAGTTAAAGAAAAAGATTAGATTAAAAGCACACAAAATCAGCACCTAGAAGAGATAGAGAGAGAGAGAGAGAAAGAGAGAGGACTTTGTTCTCGCTGTGAGTATTCACCGGAAGTTCGCCGGCGTTTATGGTCGATTTCCGGCGAGGGTGGATTCGATTTGACGGAGGAGGTGGAGAGGAATCGGGATTCGGATTCATTTCGGTAACTTGAAGAGAGTGAGAGAGTTCGATTTCATGATTGAGACGCATGGTCATGGAGAAAAGCAGAGAAGCGAGGAGTTCGTCGTCGAGTATAGTGGCTGCAAATGGATCCTCACGGAGACGTAGTAGAGCTACGGCCTTCCGTGATTTACCTGGTTTGAACTTCGATTCTTTCGTTTCTCTGTTTTTTGTTGTGTGATTCTTTTGGTTTGGTTTGATTATTGATGGTTTGTTTGTTGCAGAGGAAGGTCAGGTGGAGTTGCAGGAGACGGTGCGGTTAAGGGATAGAGGAGGGAAGAAGGATCGGGATCGAGAGTTTGCGAGTCGGAGCAAACGGAGGAGGGGAGGGGGTAATAGAGAAGAAGAGGTGGAGGAAGAAGAAGGAGGAGATACGAGTGCTGAAGATATTGTTGCGGATGGAGATAGTGAGGAGGTTGAAGGCGGTGGCGGTGGCGGAGTTTCTCGGATTTTCTCTTCCACTACCGCTTCTTTAGCTTCGGATCAGAACCAGAGGAGGAACTCTCTTCCGCCGAGAGTTGCGAAGCAGCAACAATGGAAGGGTGTTGATGACGCGATGATTGGTGTTCCGGTTCCGAGAAAGGCTCGCTCAGGTATGAAGCAAGGAGAAGAAGAAACCGATTGGTTTCTTATGTTTTTGTATTTTATGGAATCATACTCCGTTTCATAAGTGATTGTGAAGTTCTTTTTCTAATTCTTTTGTACAGCTTCTGTCAAAAGATCACATGATGGCACGGGTTCGGGAAACAGTGGTGTTGGTGGAGCAGGAGAAGACATTGTAGACGACCTCAGCCATCGGAACCCGTCCGATTCTCCGGCGAGGTCGTCTGCTGAGGTTGTTTCGCCATCAACTTCCATTATTTCGTCTAGGAAGAAGATGGTTAGCTCCTCGCTTTTTTTATTTTCTCTCTCTTATAATTATTCTTGAATACATATGTTTTTGAAGTATTGGTGAGTTTTTTTTTTCTCTGATGAATTTGCAGAAACCAACTGGACCAAAGACTCGATCAACGAAGACGTCTAAGGGTTCTTCTTCATCTACCAAGGAAGGGGATATCGAGATTGAGATTGCTGAGGTTCTGTTCGGACTGAAGAAACAACCCCAGTGCTCCCAAAAACAAGAAGTTCATGTAAAAACATCATCGAACCAAGAAACAGAGAATTCTAGCGTTCTTCATGACGGAACCAAGTCTTCAATTACATCTACAACCGCAAACTCTGCACCAACTGCCTTCCAAAAATCTGTTTTGCTTCAGAAGAATGGTGCTATCTCTGATTTGTTACATAATGTTGGTGGGTATTTTAAATCCATGAGCCAAAGCAAATATTTCCGATTGAGAATTTTATAGCCTTCTCTAGTTCGATTACCCCATGTTGATAATTTCCATTTCCATTGTATTTGCCATTTGTAGCTATGGAGAAGAACAAAGTGGTCCATGACAGTTCGTCTCCTCCAGCTCAGAATGATTCGTTGGATGGTGCAGCTAAAGGCGAATCCGAGCAACCTGCAGAGTTTGCAGGAGTATCTGATTTTGGTATGGATCTTGGTGCCCATGAACGTCAAAATGAGGTAACTAGGGCAGACGAAAGTAAACCAACAAAGGAATTTTGCTCTGATGGAGATGAAAAGATGGGGAGCAAGAAAACTGTGTTGACACAAGAAGATTTACCGCCATGCGCTAAAGGGGATGTTGGCCCTGAAGATTCACCAACATCTAAATCGTAAGCAGCGATATAAGATCTTCATTTCTTTCCATCAATCGTTCCTGAAATAATTTCTTACCTAAAAAAAATAAAAAAATAAAAAAAGGGTTCCTGAAATAATTAATTTGAATATAATTTCGTGTTCGTTCTTAGGATTCCAGAGGCTGAGACCCAGAAAGAAGAGAAATTCAAATTTGACTTGATGGTCAGCGTCTTTAGTTTTAAATTTCAATTTTGATTTCCTCTGATTTTTTTAGTGTGAAGTTTCTAAAAACTTTCTTTCTTGAACAGGCTCCTCCGACGTCTCCAGAAAGGGATGGATTGGCTGATATGGTATTGGATGCTAATCCTTTGAGTCTCAGAATGGAAATGGTGAATAAGATTTTTGCAATTTTAACCGTATACCTGGTTTTCTTTCTAAGAGCTTCTGATTAATGGGTTTTCTTTTTAATAAAAAAAAAAAATCTGGTATAGGGGAAAGAGACTTCAAATAAGGTTGAAAATGAAGGAATTGAGGAAAAAGAAAAAGTGGTGGATGAAGATAAGGCGGTGACAAGTGGAGAAAAGATTGAATTCTTTAAGCTGGATTTGGAGAAACCACATTTAGATAACAGTAGCATCATCACAATGCTAGAACAGAGTCAAAAGCAGCAACCTAAAGGAGCCGCCGGCACAGTTGAAAAAAAAGGTACCCCCATCATTTCATCTTGAAACTCTGTTCATTATGTTGATTAAAATACGATTATATGCCAAACTGTCATCTCAACTGTCGCGATAATTGTTTTTTTCCTCAGAACCATCCACTTCAGTGCGCTTGCCCATTATTCTGGGTGGCTGGCCAACTGCTGAAATTCCTCCTGTCGGGTCAGAAATCATTTCTTTAGAACTATGTACTTAAGCCAATGGCTTGGTTATATATATATATGTATTTTGTTGACAGAATTTTTCTATTCACACTGAAGTGAGACGTGTTCCTTTCCCCCCTTTATAATACAGGTTCATACCACCCTTACGGACAATGCTACCAATGGATGGTCTTGACAAATCATCCACCAAACTTCAGGTATTTTTCAGGATTTTCTAAATCTAAATTCTATCTCTGGATCTATCACTGAATTTACTGTTGTATGTTCAATATGTTACAGCATCCAAGTTTCATTCTCTCGCACCCTCGGTCTAAGAGATGCTTGACCCATTACGACATTGCTCGAAACATTTATTTACACCAGCAGTTTACGAAGATGAACTATATACACCCAGCAGCTGATGCTTCTGCATTACTTGCAGAGGCCAAACTCAAAAACATGTCAAAAGAAAGCATGATTTTGAGTAACCCATTGCACGGTAATCATTTGGATATGAACCTAAATTCTGTGCAACAGAGAGACCAAGCTGAAGGTGACTTTCCAGGTAATGTGGTAAATGATAAGAGCCCTGAGGCTGCCACCTTCGCTGATATGGCGGCTAAAAGCAAGCAGCTTGTATTTCAGCAGAGACCGGGAGCATCTTCTGGCAACTCAATGGTATGATCTTCTTGACTATTTTCTGCATAGAATTTCTGTAATTTACTTATTTTTCAGTTGGTCTGGTCGGTTTATAACTGCAAAAAAATGTTTTCTTCCCACTGCAGCCTGGTTCTGGATTCATATTCCCTATCAGTCAGCATCAAGCACCGATCGCAGTCACTGCAAATCAATCTGGGTCCACCAAATCTTCTAACCAATCGACATCACTGTTCAATAATCCGGAATCTGGAACACTTGTGAGCTTTCCAGCATTACCTGCAGTATCTAGTAACATGAGCTACAGTCATCCGAATATGGTTTCAATTGAAGCGCCATATTTGGCAAAACTTCAGAACAATGGCTATCCATTCACCTTCTCTACTCCTGCGGGAACAAGCACAACATATAGAGCAAACAACGCTCAACCCTTGCCTCTTTTCAATGGATCTTTCTATCCATCTCAGCTGTTTCATCCATCCCAGATTCAGCCAGTACAAACCCAATCACATCACCAATCAAGTGGCTCCCATAAACAAACACAAATCCAGCAGCAGCAATGGAGTGTGCATGTACCTGGGAACAATCAACTGCCATCAAATGGTATGCAAGTAAAGCAGTCAACAGAACACCATTTGCCACTGTCTAATCAATCTCGCAAGCATGAGAGTGAGACCAGTGGAGAAGACACCACATCCCTTTCTGACAAGCGGTCAGCTCCGGTTCAAAAAAATGCTTATGGACAAAACTTCATTTTGCCTGTTCAGGCATTGGGTTTCACCTTGATGCCATCCGCAACATTGAACAATGGCAGTGGTGGAAATAATGGTGACAAGAAACAGTCTCATCCACAAAATTTGAAGAGCACAGTTGCTCTAGTTCCTTCTCAGGGACTAACAATGTCCTTTGCTTCATACAATGGAAATGGTACCCCATCGAACCTCAACTTCACACCGATAGCACAAAATACAACAGTCTATCAAAATCTTCCTGATATACAGCGGGCAGGATTTCAGGTAGCACCTGCACCCCAAGCTACAAAGCAGAAGAATCACCATACTTCAGAAGGAAGGAACGGGGTCGTTCTGTCCAGTACCAATGACAGGAGCACTGGAAATTCTTCTGCAAAGCCTTCTGCAACTTCAGGGCAGACCCTAGTTTTTGGTAATTCTGCAAGAACTCTCAACTTTATGACATCTTCTGTCCCTGTAAACTGGCCATCATCCTCCACCAAATCTCCTGCTTTAACAACAAACCGACCTGCCGGTAGTTCTTCGGGTAATCAACAGCAGCAACCGCTGCTTCAGCTCCCCCAGCAGCACATGCTGCAACAGCAACAAGCAACCATGACTCCTCGAACTAAAGTACCAACTAATAATAGCTTGCCCTCATCAGCTGCAACCAAGTTTCCTTACAATGCACCTCCTGGTTTTTCGCAACCATTAATACAATGCGACAATTCGGTGCAGTCTTCGGCGCAGAAGAACTCAGGAAGAATGGTGGCCTCGGTCGTCCCTATGACACCTCTCCATCTTTCTTCCTCTACTGCAGTCCATAAGAATTCCTCTCAGCAAAAAGGAAGTACTCCTCAAGGCCAGACCCAGATATCTTTTGGGGGAGATTTCAAGCCAGGTTTTACACAGATGCAACACATTCCAACTAGCAGCAGTCACTCTCCATCTACAAGTGGAAAATTAAGAAACACAGGCAGTAAAACCAGTCCACCAGTTACGCCCGTGCAACCGAAGCAAGACGAAAGTTCAACCGGAGCTGGCCAGAAATCGTCTCCTGTCTGTGGTAGAAATGTGCCTTCAATCTTGAACGCATGCCCTAGTCATCTCTCAGAACTAAAATACTAGACCCTTTTTGTTCCAGCAGTTTAGAAACACTAACATCAAGTTCAATTAATTCCTACTCCTCCCCATAAGATGTTTTGATGAATGATCACAACTCAAGAAGTGGCTGGAAGTTGAACCAAATATGGGAGCATCCAATGAGATTCAGTTTCCTTGTGAGATGACTTTTGGATTTCCAGACTTGCCGAAAGACGACGAAGAATTGACAGTCCTTGATGAAGCGAAGCGGGCGGGGCATGCTGGGAATTCGAAGGCTCGAAAAATTTGCAATCAACAGGACATTTTGATGCATGATTTCACCATAACCATGTTGAGGAGCATAATGACAAATGGGCATGGATTTTTGTTGAACAATCATAAAACTTCCAAGTATAACTTTAGTGACTATAATTTGGTTAGATTATGTAAATTGTAAGCCATTGCATATTAGTAGGGCCAATTTTTTGGTTATATATTGTTTAGTGCTAGACAGACTTGTGAATATGATATTATACTTGAAAAAACAGTGTATTCATTTTTTACTATGTTATTTTATTTCTTCATTCTGGGTTCTTGTATGCATGGAAGAGAAGATAAATATCTGAAAGGGGAGAACAATGAACAAGTAAAATCTTAACGATACATTGTGATGCTAATTTTCAGGCGATGTCGGTACATTTTTTTTCTTTCGAGTAACGAAAAGTGACGTGACTGATATTTTGTAGGCTACTCAATTGTTAATTTATTTTATTGGAGTAGTTCACCGTTTGTTCGTTCAATAATAGTCTTGTAGGAAGTTGTTCAATTGTTAATGCATTATCAACGTCGCTCGAAAATATTCTTAAAGTATATTTTTGAAACAGGGTGAACGGGTATAATTGAAAGTTTGAAACTTGTAGAAGGATAAAAAGTATTTTAAAACAAAAATGGAGTATGTTAGCATACTTTGGCCTAAAAATAATACAGTTAGATGCACTTAGAAAAGAAAGGAAATAATTGGGCAAAGCACATGGAAGAAAAGAGATTGAAGAGTTGAAAATTCATTTCCTGCAGGAAAAGTGAGAAGTTCTTGTCTACCATTTTTTGGTAATCACTAATCAGATGGGTGATCTCATTACTTGATGGTAGAATAGCTCAACTAATAAATATCAACCAATAAATATAAGTTGATTTAAAAGTACCTATTTTTTATGGAAAATGTAAAGGATTATGGCCGTGTGTTTGAATCATCACCCCACGTGTTGTCTAAATAAAAAAAAAAAAAAAATGTAAAAGATTATGAATTTCAATTTTTTTTGAGTTCAACAATGTAGAGGTGGAGATTCGAATCTATGACATTTTGGTCGGAGAGCTATGCTTTAACCAGTTGAATTATATTATTTAGGTTTACATGAATTCAAGTTTTACTTCAATAACTTTTAGACGGAAGAAAAAAAATAAATACTTAATTACATTTCGAGTCCTTATACTTTCAGTCTTAGTTTTAATTTAATCCTTATTTTTATTATTGCCTCTATCTTTTTTCTTTGAAAAAAATTTAGGGAAAAAATTAACTTTAAATTTTGACTCCTAACTTGTCAAATTATATCAATGTTGACCCTCAACTTTTAATTTTATCAAATTGGACCTCAAACTTCAATAAGTGTTGTGTTCATGACTTTAAACTTGAAAAAATGTTGTCCTCTGATAAATTTTTTTTGAAATATCATTAAAAAAAATTATTCCTCTATGTATTCAATGATTATAAAACATGTATGAGAAACAAAATGGATAGAACTACAAATAAAAAACAAAAAACAAAAAACAAAACCAACAACATTAGAGCTAAGTTTTTGTTGAAATTTCTAAATTTTATCAAAGTTATTTAATTGTTAATTTGTGTATTAATCAAATTTAACATTGTACAATACTTTATTTTATTAAAATTAGTAAATTTACAAAAGTTTTTACATTACTTTTTGTTAAAGTTAATGGATAAATTAACAAAAATTGAATATAGGGTTAAAATTCTAATACTTATCTAAGTCTGGGATCCAATTTGATACAATAAAAAATTTATGGTCAAAATTAATACAACTTGATAAGTTTAGGAGTCAAAATTGATTTTTTCTCAAAATTTTGTTATCATCTCTATCCTTTGTATACTTAAACAACTAGAATTAATGCCCTGTTTTAAAGTGCAACAAATAGTGTCCATTGAGTTTCTATGACACATTTGCAAGTGTAACCCACTAATAACTCCATACATTGAATGTGTCATAATGAAACTTTTTAAAAAGTATATGAAGTCAATTGGAAGAGTCCAAAATGCAATATATATATATATATATATATATATTCAACAATAAAAGAAAAATAAAGTTGCACTCCAGTTTGAAGATCAGCAATTTCAAAACAAAAAGGATGCATCAATCTCCTTTTTTTTTTCACTTTTTTTTTTTCTTCAAATTGCCTATTTTCTACTTCTGAAGAATAGAAGTTAAAGCTTGCCTGATTTCTTCTTTGGCTTGTCTATCAAATGGATCTTCACCAATATACAGATCTAAAATGGCTCTACACAGTAGTTGGCTCTGAATACTTCCCACTTCCTTCCCATCAACTGCAAATTTTTTACCAAACAAACCAAATTGCATTCCATATTAAGATTATCACTAATGCAAATATTTATAAGTTGGTTGGCTAATGCATTCAAATGTGAGATGTTTTTAAAATGACATTTCAACTATAAAATCCAACCAAGCAAATTCAGATCAGTAATTCTTCTCTACTGCATTCTTGTTTCTCAAAAAATAATGTATAGGATCATTAATCATTGTAGTAATAAGAATCGAAAATCTCACTGATTGTGCGGAGGACGTGGCCTCGTTCTTTGGAGAGATCGATCACGGATCCTCGAGGGATTTTATACTCGTCTTTGAATTGAGAAGTGAATCTGCAAAGAAACAAGCTATAAGGATACAAGAGTAGAACCATATAGTGTGTGGCTTTGCCTTTGACATAGAGTTATTTCTAAGATAATTAAGTCATAGAATGACTCACTTATGAAGCAATTCTTTGTTGTCTGGACCCCCGAACTTTTGGAGTCGGTTTCCAACTGATTCCTCGAAAGCATTTCGAACGGATCGGATGCTCAGTTTGCCATACACTATTTGTAGTCTAACAGTCATGCAGATATCGCCTTCCATGACATCTTTGTCAAAGTCCTTTTCTTGTCGTTCAGAAACAGTGAGATTTCCATACTTCTCACTCAGTGATTCTTTTATGTCATTATTGTCCGCATAAACACCTACAGATTATCATTCGTTTGAATAACTTAACATGGAAAAATTTTCAATATCACAAAAACAGAAGAGCATATTAACCATTCCATAATGAATTTCAAATTTTCATTGGTGATCTAGATCAGGAAAGTTTCTCTCTTAACAAATGATTGCCACAAGTGAATCACAGAAAATCTCGATGACCCTCCTTTGCCATCATCTACTACTCGATTGAAGTTCGTTCCATTATTTTTATAAACGTCTTAAACCGTACAAATTCCTATAGACACCATAGTAGATGACAATTCACCAAAAAATCTTGACACAGCTAGAACTATAGGATGTTAAGAATGCTATCATTCATTATTCATTAAAGTTAAAGTCTGCACAAATTTGAAGTCTATGCTCAGTTCATTTCTGACTTCCATTAAAGCTCAGATGACACCCTACAGAGTTAGAAAGATAGTCAAGAAACAGCTTATTATCTTAGTCATCAAGAACATGATTTGATTGAACTGGAAATACCCCAATTAGCCATGAACTTCAGCTGAAATGTATCAAGGTACACCCACTTTAGTAAAAAAATGTTCCCAGATAAATACTACAGTAGCTTCAATTTACTTCAGAACTAAATATGAGAGAAAAATAACTAAAACGCCTAATCTATTTTCAAACAATCCTAAATCTTGTGGTTTGTTTTTCGTAACAATCTTCCATTATTCCTATGCTTGAAAGATTGTTCTTTAGAAGTTCGTTTTTCTTGTTTTCTTTAGTTTGTTTGATCTGTTTAGGAGAATTATTGAAGATGTTACACACCTTTCAAACTTCTTATAGCTGTAAGTGTTCAGACCACCTTACGCACACATCGACTATTTTTAGACTATTTTTACAGAACAACACCTGACCCTACTGCATTTGGTTGCCAAAAACACTTATAGGATATTGAATTCTTAGTAGGTGACCACCATGGTTAGAACACATTCGCTTATTGACCGCAAGGTCAATGCATGATAGTTCACTCCTTCAAACTTAAATAATGATTTCATATGGAAAACAACACTAAACTTTGCATGGGTAATCCAATGCCGTTAAGAACAGTCTCCCGAGCCCTAGATGAATTTCTGATCATTACTATTTCCAACAGTAGTGAGAATCCTCCTAATCCTGAAAATCCAAACTCCAAATCACAAATGCAAAGTCTCCTCAATCAGCACAAACTCAACATCCAATCAAATAAACAACAGAAAAAAAAAATGACAGAGAAAGATGAAAGCATAGAGCTCCCCAAAGGTTTCAATGTGGGTGACAATTAAGATACACATACCAAATGCATAAACATTGATGTTCTTCAGTCCCAAAATGGCCTTTCTCCGCAACCCAATTCCGAGAAGCTGCTGAGAATCACCAATAACCGACGGAAATGAAAAACCAGTCTTCGAGTCAACAACTGAATTATCCGCCAGAGAGAGAGAAGCCCACAGGGGCAAGGGATTGTTAGGGAATAGCAAATTCAATGCGCTTTCCAGAAATCGGCTTTCTGGGTTCGTCCAATTTCTATTCACAGCAAAAAATCCGGCTGCCGCCGCAGCGCCGGCGACGGCAACGGCGGCGTAGGAGGGGCGGAGAATGCCATGGCGAGGGGGCTTTGGTGGCTGAGGAAACGAGAATGGGAAGCGGAGAGACACCATGTTTTTTTTTCCTTTTTGGCGGTTTAATTTAACACGTCAGAGTTTTAAGAGAACCTTTTCGGCCGGAAGAAAAAACAAATGGGCCTGTTTTTAGGAAGGCCCAAGGTTTATAGCCCAGGCCCAAAGACAACTGGCCTAGCCCATTTAAATGATTTTCTTGCAATTGACATGGAGTTTTCTACGGAAATGTTAAGATATAAACCTAAATTTTATGAATAAGATTGAATAATTGTTAACAATTCTCTATTCTAGTGTATTTTAAAAATTAAAGATAAGATAAAAGGTCTTCATTTTTTACAATTTTTTTAAAAAATATGATTAGTTACCTAAATACAAGAGCTCAAACTTGCAATTTATACCAATTTGAGCAAAAGTTGATGGTTGAACACCTGCCATTGCTGAACTAAAAAACTCATAACTTGTTATTCAGCCATGAGAAATTTAATCAAAGTTATAATAGCAAAATGAAGAAAAAATACATATTATATTTGATAAATCAACTTCAAAACTATTATTTACTCTACCCAATAATAATTGGAACTTGATAAAATTTATCAATTTTCATCATAAACGTTTGTTTTCATCGAATTAGACTATAAACTTAGATAAACATTACAATTTAATCCTTTCCTATGCTAATTCAAAAGTTAATTTAATATATATATATATATTATCAATTTCTAAATATATATATACTATAATTAATTAGACGCACAAAATACTTTTGTCAATAATTTTTCAAACCAAAATATATTATATAAAAAAAATTGTAACATTTTTCTAAGTTTTAATATGCAATTTGACGAAATTGAAAATTTAAAGTAAAAATTAATACACCTCACAAAGTTCAATGTTGAAATTGATTTTTTCCTTAATTGTTATCATGAAAATAATAATGAATACATTATTTTATTTATAATATTATTTGTCATAAATTCAAAGTTCCAACAAACCTCAAGTGAACTGAGTAAAAAAAACAAAAAGCAAAAAACAGAGCATAGCTAACCGATTGAAGTATATATCTTTGACCAAAAAGTTAGAGATTCAAATTTTCAGCCCACGTATTCTCGAACTAAAAAAACAAAGAACAAAAATATAAATCAA
>JAOANK020000065.1:594253-617390 GCA_026257165.2 Telfairia occidentalis | reverse complement strand
TTTTTTCTTTTTAACTCGGTAAATTATGTTAAACCCTATTTTTAATTACGTTTTTAAGCAGCTTTACTCGTTACTTTCCTATTACTATCCTTTAATTATTGTCTTTCTACTATTTAGTATAAACCCATGGCATGTAGCCATAGGGTAGTTTGCAGTACTCTTGTGCTTGACTTATACTTTCTTTCCTATCTTGTTCTTTGCGCCTTTCCAGTCTTTTCAAGAAACATATACAGAAGTTATCTCTACTGGTTTTCCACTCTCTCTTCTCAGCATCATTTTACATGGTATCAGAGACCAAGTGAGCTGTCTTTTCTCCCCTTGTCTTTATTATAGTCATCATGGCACAACCTTCTTCTTCCCCAACTACTGGATCTGGGTCTTCAAGTCATTTACCCATTGGATCCTTACGCGCGCCCGCTACAAACACTTCCAACGTTCGGTCACCAAAACTCATACCGTCACAAATTTCCCTCTCACTCCACCCATTTTTCCAGCAGCCCGCCCTCAATTTGGCATGTTCCAGCCCCCTATAATTTACACTCACACCTCAACCTCTCCACTTTATGCCCCAAATTATTCCAAATGTTTCACAATCCTTATCAGTGAAACTAAATAACTCAAACTACCTGTTATGGAAAAACCAGCTTCTTAATGTTATTTATGCTTATAGCTTAGAAGGATTCCTTGATGGCATAATACCATGTCCACCTCAATATTTGGACAACCTTACCAACCAAGTAAATCCAGAAGCAAAACTCAGTTGATCAGTTGAACACTATTCAAACTAATTTAGCAAACATACAGTTTAATCAAGCTTCCAGGCCAAACTCAATCAGCGTAATCAAGCCCAATGTCTTCCATCTTCTCTGAATCAGCGTTCTCCAGCAGTCAACATGAAATAAGGAATTCTTGGCCTTCCTCAACAGCCTTCTTCGAATGTACATGGGCGTTGGCCCTCTCGATCGTCCACACCACATCAAGGTAAGATCCAATGTCAAATTTGTGGGAAGTTTGGCCATAGTGCTTTCGTTTGTTATCATCCCACAAGTCTCCAATTTCAACTATCCCCTCAACCACAAACCCAAGCCTTTTTCAACCATGTCAACTTGCCAAACACCAGCTTACCTACCATTAATACCACATCTCAACCCCTCTTTCTTCACCCCAATCTTGTTCTTGATGATGCTTGATACATGGACTCGGGAGCCACACATCATGTTACTCCTGACATTAATTCTCTTTCCAATCTGATCCCTTATATCGGTGTTGAGCAAGGGACTGTTGGTAATGGTAAATCTCTTCTCATCTCCTACATTTTTCATTCTATATTGCATTATGCATCTTTTCCCATTGCTTTATCTCATGTGCTATTTACTCCAATTTCGCACAAACTTATAAGTACATCCAAATTATGCCAAGATAATAAGGCATCTGTGGAATTTTATCCTACTTGTTTCTTTGTGAAGGACCTTCAATCTAAGAAAATTCTTCTTTGGGGTCAGCTTGAAGGTGGCTTCTACAAGCTCTTGATGTGGCCCACCAAGACAAGTGAACATCGTTCAAGCTTGCCACCTGCTGTTTTTTTGTCCAAAGCTACCTCCTCCACATGGCATTTACATTTAGGTCATTCAGCTTTTCCCAGAGTTAGACATATTTTAATAGTATGTAATATTGATTGTTCATCAATCAATGAATCTAATTTTTTTGTCTTTTGTCAACAAGCAAAGAGTCATAGACTTCCTTTTGTTAATAGTTCAAGTCAAAGCACCAAACTTTTTGATCTTATTCACTATGATTTATGGGGTCCTTCTCCTGTTAATTTAATTAATGGAGCACGTTATTTTCTATTATTTATTGATGATTTCACTCGTTTTACTTGGGTTTATCTTCTAAAAACCAAAGATGAAGTCTTACCACTCTTTAAACATTTCAATATCATGGTCCAAAATCAATTTTCCTGCAATATCAAAGTTGTACAATTCGATTGTGGGGGCGAATTTCTCTCTCTCTCCCCATATCTTGATTCCAATGGCATTCATCATCGTGTCTCCTGTCCGTATACACCACAACAGAATGGCAAGGTTGAACGAAAAAATCGTCACGTTGTCGAGGTTGGTTTCTCCCTTTTGGCTCATTCCTTCGTTCCCCTTTCGTTTTGGCCATTTGCATTCCAAACTGCCACTTATCTAATTAATCGCCTACCCTCTCTTGTTCTCTCTCATAATTCTCCTTATACTACATTATATAATTCTCCTCCAAATTAGTCTTTTGTGGGTCTTCGGTTGCTCTTGTTTTCCATTCTTACGACCCTATAATAAAAATAAACTACAATTTCGTTCCACATAATGCATATTCATAGGACATAGTTCAAACCACAAGGGTTACCTCTGCTTGGAACCCATCTCTGGTCGTTTGTATGTTTCACGCCACGTTATTTTTAATGAGCATACTTTTCCCTTCGCTCATTTAATCTCCAAAACACCCTTTGTACAAACACATCACAAAGACTCCTTTTCTTTCCCCTTTATATACCACTGTCATCATTCCAAGTGTCACTGCTCCACTCCCTCCTCTCCCACGTTATCACCCTCTCTCTTAGCCCAACATACATTAACTCACACTAACCCCACTTTGTCTTTATCATCCCTTGACATATCCATTTCTCTTCCCTATACCTCCACCAACACTTCCATTCCATCCCCAATTAATTCTACCTCTTCGTCCATTTATTTTTCTTCTGACCATGTTACTTCACAAAAAAACCAAACTCCATTTTTCTCCCTCCAACCTACACCATCACCTCCATCCCCATCCAACACCTCCATCTTCTCTAGCCCTTCCACCACACCACCTTCTCCATCTTATATCTATGTAATACCATCCAACGACCACATATGACCACTCGTGCGAAACTCGATATTTTTAAACCCAAAGTATAGAAAGTGGGCACCTCTCTTCCCCAACTTGACATTTATTATCGAAAGCCTCACTCCTACAAGGAGGCTTTGTCTAGTCCAGTGTGGAAAACAGCTATGGAACACGAAATTGAAGCTTTAAAATGCAACCAAACTTGGCAACTTGTTCCTCCTCTACCCGGGAACAAACCAGTGGGTTGTAAGTGGGTTTTTCGGTTGAAATTAAAGTCTTGTGGTACGATTGATCACCATAAAGCTCCACTAGTAGCTAAGGGGTTCAGTCAAACTTATGGAGTTGACTATTTTGACACATTCAGTCTAGTTGTTAAGCCGACTACAGTCTGCATTGTGCTATCTCTTGTCATGATGTTTTGATGGCCTATAAAAAAGTTAGATGTCAACAACGTATTTCTCAATGGTGATCTTCATGATGAGGTATTTATGGACCAACCCCCCAGGTTTGTTGATCATAAATTTCCAGATTATGTATATCGCCTTAAGAAAGCTATCTATGGTCTAAAACAAAGTCCACGTTCATGAAGTTGAGTACTTGACTCTGTGATTTTGCGTTTACTACGTCCAGGTCCGACACGTCAATGTTCGTTTGTAGGTCCTCATCTACTATTTTAATAGCTCTTATTTATGTGGGTGATATTATTATAACTAGAAGTGATGAGTCTTTGCTTACTTCTCTGATTCCTTGGCGTCACCAAACTTTCTCACTAAAGGATCTTGGACAAATTTCTTATGTTTTGGGATTCACGTTTCTCACATACGTGATGGATTACATCTGTCTCAACATCGATATATAATGAAGCTATTATAGAGGATAAATTCCCAAGATCGTAAACCATGAGCTACTCTCATGGCATCTGCTTCGTCATTGTCCCTTCATGATGGTGAAATTTTGCCAAATCCTCGAGAATATCGAAGCATCGTTAGGGCTCTTCAGTATTGTATTATCACTCGACTCGACTTACCATTTGCAGTAAATAAGGTATGCCAATTCCTCCACCAACCTACTTCCGTACATTGGACAGTCGTTAAGCGTATTTTGCGCTATCTCCGTGGCACACCGAATCATGGCTTATTCTTAACTCTGTCGCCCCTTACGATCTCTTGCTACATTGATGCCGATTGGACCAGTTGTTCGGATGATCGACGAAGTACAAGTGGCTATTGCACGTTTCTTGGCAATAATCTTATCTCTTGGTCCTCTTTCAATTAGAAAACCGTCTCTCGATTTAGTGCCTAATCGGAATATCAGGGCTTGGCCAATGCTACTGTTGAAGTAGTTTGAGTTGTTTTCGTCCTTCATGAGCTTGGTTTTTCACCTCACTCTACGCCAATACTCCTCTGTGATAATATTAGTGCTACACACATCGCTGCCAACCCAGTCATGCATCAACGAACCAAACATATTGAGATTGATCAACACTTTGTTTGTGAACGTATTTTGTCCAATCAACTTCTAGTTCACGACGTTAGTTCAGAAGACCAACTTACCAATATAATGACTAAAGGATTGCCCTCTTCACGCTTTCAAGGTCTTCGAGTCAAGCTCACTGTGGTTAACCACCCCAATCACTTAAGGGGGGATGTTAAACCCTCTCTTTAATTACGTTCTTAAGCTGCTTTACTCTTTACTTTCCTATTATTATCCTTTAATTATTGTCTTTCTATTATTTAGTATAAACTCATGGCATGTAGCCACGTGTAGGGTTTGCACTCTTGTGCTTGACTCATGCTTTCTTTCCTATCTTGTTCTTTATGCCTCTCCAGTCTTTTCATGAATCATATACATAAGTTATCTCTAGTGGTTTTCGATTTTCTCTCTTTTCAGCATCATTTTACAAATTGAAAGTCATAGATATTTTACCTGTGGAAAAATGTTGGAATTGAGTGTTAATTTTACTACTCATCTAAATTTATTGTTAATTTGATGAAATAATTTTTTTTTGGAGAAAAATCAATTTAGATCCTGAAATTTCAATTTGATCAAATTAAACTCTAGACTTAGACAAGTACTGAAATGATCCACTGTTCAATTTCTGCTAATTCACCAATTAATTTTAACAAAAAGCAATGTAAAAATTATCATACACTCACTAATTTCAATGAAATAAAGCATTATACAAAATTAAGTTTGATTAATGCACAAATTATATCATTAAATAACTTTGCCAAAACTCACAAATTTCTACAAAAATTTAGTTCTAGTGTCTTTTTCTTTGTAATTCTATTCATTTTGTTATTTATATATGTTTTATAATCATTGAATGCATATAAAAAATAATTTTTTTAATGATACTTCGAATAAAAATTTATCAAAAGATAAAAATTGCAACACTTTTTGAAGTTTAAGGTTAAGATTTTAACTCTTATCTACATTTGAGATTCAATTTGATGAAATTGAAAATTTATGGTCAAAATTAATACAACTTGATAAGTTTATAAGTTAAAATTTATTTATTTTGAGTTCAACAATATGTTGAAGTGGGGGATTGAACCTGTAACATCTTACTCGAAGAGATATGTCTTAACCAGTTGAGCTATTCTCGATTTGGTTATTTATTTATTTTGTGTTAGAAATGCAGAAGGTTAAAAATGAAATAAAAAGAGAAATGGAAGTGGAGAAGATTGATGAGAACTTTGGGGAATAATTATGAAGGGAATATACACGTAAGCGCCTACTAGAGCGGGATTTGTTTTAATGTTGAAAAGCATACGCATATGATGCTGATTGCGATGTCCCCTCTTTTCTATTTTTCTTTTTTTTCTTTTCTTCTTTTTGAGTCGTTTTTTTTAGATTAAATTACAAATTTAGTTTATAACTTCTAAAGTCAAATCAAATAAAAACTTATATATATATATATATATAAACTTCAAAGTGTATCTAATTTATTCTAATACTTTTATCAATGTTGTATTTAATAGATCAATAAATTTTGTACTAACAAAAAAATCTATAAACTTTAAAATATATTTTATAAATTTTTAAACTTTAAGAATTTATTAAATACTTTTAATAGTTTAATGAGTTTTAAGAATAATTTTAAAAGTTTAAGAACCAATTTATTATTATTAAAGTACAAACACAGAATAATTGGGTTGGAATTTGAACTTAAGAACAAAATATTATATAGAGGAAAGACTATATATTTTATTTTATATTTTATGTTTCATTTGTTAGTCTTGAAGAGAAATAATCAATTGGAACATAATTAGATAGTTAAAACATTTTTTTACATTTCTTAAGATCGAAAGTTGAAACACTACCCCACATTTGTTTATATTTTTTAAAATCAAATATAAAATACATATTTTTTCAATTAAAAAATCGTGAATTCAAATTTATTGTTCAACTCGAAAGATAAAAAATGAATTAGCAAAAGAAATAGTGATACATCGACATGGGCCTACACAATGTCATATCAGTGTTTGCGTCAATTTCTATATTTGTCGTTGGTTTTGTTTTATTATGTAGCTCTTTTTCTTTACGTTTCTTATTTTAGTTATTTTATTTTCTATTTTTTTAAAAACATTTTTAAAATAGCTTAACTATTTACATTATTTTGGAAAAAAAATATTGGTTTCTAAGTTTTAGGTTTAGCTTCCATTTAGTTTTTAAGTTTCAAAATGTAGCATTTTTATCCTTGAATTTTGAATTTAGTTTCTATTTGATTCCTAAATTTTAAAATGTTACACTTTTAATTTTAAGTTTTGAGTTTAATTTCTATTTGGTCCTCAAATTTCACTAATACTTATATTTTGTCCCAAACATAATAATTATTTGTAACATTTACAGAATATTGTTGGGTTTATTTAATATTATCTTTTATTATTTATATACTTATATAGTAAAAGTATTATTTTTATGATAGTTCTCAATAGGTAATTTGGCAAAAACACTGCAGTCATAAACAGACTCATTACTAACATTTTCAATATTGTTATGGACCCCAGGTGAGCAACAATGAAAACTCAGGGGTAAAGATGCAACATTTTAAAACCTAAGGACCAAATGGAAACTAAATTCAAAACTCAGGGACCAAATGGAAACTAAATTCAAAACTCAGGGACCAAATAGAAGCTAAACTCAAAACTCAGAGGTAAAAGTGTAATATTTTGAAACATATAGACAAATTAAATGGCAACTAAACTCAAACTTTAAGAACTAAAAAGATATTTTTCTCTATTATTTTTATTTTTAACAAAAAAAACAACAAATAAAACTATTTGATTATTTGATGGAATGCGATACAAAAATTCTATAAATATTTATTTTTAAAAGCAACTAGAGTTAATAATTTATAAGTCTCACAATATGAAAAATATTTTCATTTGAATATCGCTGAGTTGATTAAGAAATTAGTACCGTCGTTTTATTGACCAAAGGTATCTACATACTCTAAAAGATGAAAGAGGTTATTATTTAACTTTATTTCAATTTTATACCTGATTCAACATGTCTGGTTTTTATCAAATCGAGCATAGCTCAATTAGTTAAGACATATCTCTTCAACTAAAAGATTGTGGGTTCGCATCTACACTCTTATCCCTACATGTTGTTGAACTTCCAAAGGAAAAAAAAAAGAAACATGTTTGGTATTTTTTTCTCCTATGATTTATTTCTTAAAGAAATTTAAAATACTTGTATTTATTATTTTATCTTTTTTTTTAAACTAAAACAATATAATAAGTGTTTGATAACATTGCGTTATTTTCTAAAACTTGAAAAAGGGGGAAAATATTCACTTTAAAAACAATTTTTACTTGCGTAATCTAAGTAAAAAGTTAAATATATATATATCTTTTTATAAGAACTATGATGGTTTTTTGTTTCCTTTTTAAAAAAAATGATATGCCAATCAAAATGGGGCGTAGGTACGTGATTGATAGAATTACCACGCAAGTCCTTTGAATGTAATTTAAGTTGTTAATCCGAACATAGCTTAGGAAATAAGATACTTGTTACTATTACAAAGATTTAATAGTTCGATATTTCCAACCTAAATTCATCCTCCAACTCGTGTGTATATATTTTTAGTGAGTAGGTTTTTTTTTATAATCTTGTTCATCAACCTGCTCTTGATGAAGAAAATAGTCATAAATTTTCGTGTTTTGAAAATAGGTTAATTATAAGTTTAGTGTTTGAATTTTCAGGTTTATGTTTAATGAAACTTTAAACTTTAAAAAGTGTGTTATATAGATTCTTGAAGTTTTCATTTTGTGAGTGTAATATGTCTTTAAACTCTTAATTTTATATCTATTTTGTCTCTACACTTTCAAATTTGTGTCAATGGTCTTCGACTATTTGAATTCTTCTAAAATTCATGAATCTATTAAATACAAAATTAAAAGTTTAGGTTTCATTTTATGTCTAATGAAATCGATAATTTTTTTTTAAATGTTGAATATGTAAGTAACTTATTAAATACAAAATTGAAAGTTAAGGACATATAGGATGTTTTTAATGTTCAATGACCCTATTAAACATAAAATTGAAGGTTTGAAGATTTATTAAATACTAAATACTTTTTAAAGTTTAGAATCTATTAGAAACAAATTTGAAAGTTCATGAAGTAAACTTGTAATTTGACCTTAAAAATACGTTTCAAAATGTACTTTTAAAAATTATTTGTTATGATTTTCAAAATTTGGCTAAGATTTCAAAAAAAATAATAATAAATTAAAAAAAAACAAACAAAAAGCTAGTAAATAAGGACAACTTTGAAAAAAATAAAAGAAAAAAGAAAAAAAATCATTTTGGTTTCTGAAGTTTTTAGTTTTGATTTAGTCTCTATATTTCAAAATATTATACTTTTACCTTTGAAGATTGAATTTAATTTTCATTTGGTATTTTTGTGTTCAAAATGTTACACTTTTACTTTGAATATTCACTCATTCTCATTGTTGGTTCCGCAATATAACATAACCATTAGTAACCCTTATAAAATTCAAATCAGGTGCTGAGTTTAATATTAGCCAACCTGGCCATAGTTAACTGGTTAAGACATATATTATAGACCAAACGGTCAAAGATTCAAATCCACAACCTCACATATTGTTGAACAAAGAAAAAGTTAATTTAATATTAATTTATATGCTTATATGATAAAAGCATTTATTTTTATAATATTTTAATAGGTGATGTCGCACAAAAAAAAATCACTCTCCCCCTCATCCATTCTATCGCTCTTCTACTTGATCGTCCTCACCCCGACTCCCATATTCCCTCTTTTGCTACTCTGATTATTGATCATTGATCGCAACTTTGCATGACAGCAAGTGTATGATGTTAGTTTTAATATAGTGAATTTGAGTATCAAATGTCCTCATCGGGATTGAGTTTCTAATTTGATTAAGTCTCATAGTTACTCACACCTTATTTTATCTATTCTAAACAAAGGGGGAAATTAATTTAAACTACTCTTACTCTCAATTAATTGGAGACAACATCTAATGAGCGTGCCTTAGAACTTAGATTTCATGCCTTGGACAATACACTTGATTAATAACAAACTATTGTATCATGCAATAATTCATAAGCTAGGAAGAATTTGATGCTTTAACTTCTCTCACGAGCTTGGTTAAATTAAATTTTCATGCACTTAATAGGAGGATCATTCTCTCGAGAATAATTACCCACAATTAAATGAAGCATTAACGACCCCTTCCATTACTTATCACCCATAAAAGTGTCATGGTGATCCCTTTCTCTTTCGAACAAAGGGGTAATCCGCTTGTCATCACAGCTCGCCAATAATTTTTCTAGATGTAATAATTTTATCCTTCTAGAAATAAACTCTCACTCACCCACGATGATTTATCTAGTCATGCATTTGATGAACAAATCTAAGTTTTACTCTTGCAAGCTAAAAGCTTAAATCTACAGATCAGTTCAATATTTTATCAGAAGAATGAAAGCACTAGGTATACAAATGCAAGAATGAATTGCTACAAGATAAAAAAAGTCAATTAAATTAAAACAAGCATAAAAACGTCCAAAACATATTACATCAATAGTTCTAAAGCAGAGTCTCGCTACTCAAATTCACCTCAAAACATATACTCCCTCAAAAAGTCTACAAATAATTACTGAATTATAAAGGGAAAAAGATAACTCCCAAAGATGCATGCCACACTCATTTCTGTCATGAAACCCATAATTCTGAGCCTTTGATTGCTCCAAAAGCTCCATGGGAAGCTCTTCTATCCTCTAAAACCCAAGCAGAAACCATAACTTCTTTCTTTCCAAAATGGCTCTCCTTTTCCGAATGAAAAATCAGCTTTTATACCAAAATCCTTGACAATGTTGAGACGTTAGCAGTAGCACCTCGACACTACCCTGGCCCATAAAAATCAGCGCCTCTGTTTTCGTAGCGTTGAGACGCTTCAAACAACGTCATAACGCTACCCCCTTGGTAAAATTACTTCAACACTTCTTGTATTTCCTTTGCTCCAAAGTGCTCTCTTTTGGCTTTATTTAGCCCGATTCTTTAACCAAATCACCAATTTCATTCCATTTTCTCGATTCCTATAAATTATACAAATAAACTCGTGAAAGCACATAAATTAATGTACAAAACTAACTAAAATAAGGCTTAAATATAGCACATTTTGTGTGCTATCAACCTTCGGCTCTCGATTGCCTCCAACCCTTTGACACATGAATATTTTTATCACCTAGTGAAATATTATAAAAATGGGAGAGGAAGCAGTTTTATTATTATTATTATTTGACCCTGACATCTATTGAAATACTATAAAAATAAATATTTTTTACAATACAAATGAATATTAAATGGACCCGATCATAGCATCTTAGTCAGCATTCTGTTAAGGTTACTAAGTACCAAATAAATACTAAACTCAAAACTCAAAGTTAGAAGTGTAATTTTTTATAAGTTAGAGACTAAATAAAAATTAAATTTAAGATTTAGAGATAAATATATAACATTTTGAAATTAAAGACCAAATCAGTATTAAACTCAAAATAAGAATCGAAAAGATATGTTTCCATAGAAAACAAAACACAATACCTAATAGACTCTCAACTATTCAATAAACAATAAAATGAGTGAAATAACAGCAAATAAAACCATATTTTATCATTTATTAATAATTTATGCGTAAAATTTGAAATAACTTATTATTGAAAATAAAAGGGAAGAAAAACGAGAAGGCAAAACCTATGTGTTAGTCTAGAATGTTAAAGTCAATTTGAGTATAATTTAATTAATTAAAGCATATTTCACTAATCAAGCGAGTTCAAATCACCATTTTCACGTGTTGTTGAACTAAAAAAAAAAAGTCTAAAATGTTAGAGTATTTTTCAATCTCTAAACTAAAGTAAGAATGAGGTATAATTAAAAAAACAAAAAGAAGGTCAAAACATAAAAAAATTTGAATAATGAGGACAAAATAGTAATAATGAAAGACACTTAGAACATTAAACATAAACATTAAGAATTAAAGTATATACAAAAATAAGTAAAAAAAAAAACAAATGCAACAACTTGCATGTGGCCAACGATAGCATAATTCAACTAATTAAATCATATGGCATATATTATCGATTAAAAAATCGATGTTTGAATCATCATCTCCATATTTTGTTGAACTAAAAAAAATTATAAGTTTAGCTATTTGTATATCTAATAAGTTATTAAATTTATAATTTTTCATCTAATCAAAATTAGAAATTTTAAAATTTACATATTTATTGTAAATAAAATTAAAAATTTAGGTTTTTATTTAACACAAAATTAAAAATTCACAAATTTATTTAACATTTTTTTTTTATAAAGTAGAGACCTATTAGAGAGGAACGAACTGAATTTGTAATTTAATAATAAAAACTTGAGGCACGTGGCATAATGTGGACGCCAAATCTATTTACCTAAGAAAGATTACTATTTTGTACTTTCGAAACAACAAAAAATAGGCAATGACGTCATGTTCCAAACTCTTAAGAAATTTTCTTTAAAATATTCATTTTTTTTTCTTGTTCCCCCTCCCAAAAAAAATAAAAATAAAAATAAAAAATAACAATACGCCCAGAAGCCGGTGGTTTGATAGTATCACCCAGAGTATCACGATGCGACCATACCACCTACTTTCTCAGCCCTAATTCTATACACATACGGACACGTGGCACGCAGAGGGTCGTCCGTATTCCTCCTCCTCCTCCCTCCTCCTTCTCTGTGTGTGTCTGTCTCTCGTGTCCACCCGCCGATGCTATGGATGCTCTCTTTCAAATCCAAAGCTCTGTACCGTCATCCATGGCGAAGCGGCCATGTCCATCTCAAAACCCTAGAATACCCACCTTCACTCAGATGGACCTTCTTCTCGAGGCTTTTTTGGGGCTTTCCGACTCCTCTTCCATCTGTATCGACCTTTCCTTCGAGAGGCTCCTCGATTCCATGCCCTCTGACTTGGATCAGTCTCGGCTCATCGATCGCGCCCTCAAAATGGGCACCTTCTTGCTCGAGGTTGCCAAACGCTCCGCTCGGAAACGCGCCACCAAGCATAACTCCGTCGTCTGGGCTCTTCCTCCCGACCTCACCATCAAAGTAACTTCCTCAGTCATTCTTCTTTTATTTTTTATTTTTTCCTTCTCGAAACATTTGAATCCTTCGAATTATGCGCGTCCTGGGAATGGTTTGTTGCGATTACATTTAATTTCTCAATTTTGGAAATGAGTGCTCCGCTTTCTGAATATTTGTTCCTTTATGTGATTTTTGTTGATACGTGGATTTCAAGTTGTCTACAGTTTTCGTTGTGTTGCATGTGAAATGTGCATCGATTAGGATGTTTTCTGTTAAATTGTGAGCAAACTCGAACCAAGCATGCAGTCAGGAATGCGTTTTGAGAGTCAAATATTATTCTGGTGATGGATGAAAATTTGAACCTATTAATTGATAGGTTACTTAAACAGCTCAGTATTGTGCCACAACCTTATCAGCCTTAGTTGTTTGTGTTCGTAGGCAATAGGATGGAGAAAATATGTGCATGGTAGTTCATATTTTCATATGGTTGTAATCGAGCGGTTAGGTTAAAACTTAAAACATAAAAGGTATTTTTGGAATTAAGGTTAGAATGTGATCATGGGTATAATTCATTCATTTCAAGATCGGAGATCATCTTTACCAGGTTGCACTATTTCTTCTGTTATCTATCGTTGTTTCCATGTTCGTACATCGAGAACGGCTAATTAAAAATGATGTGTTTCGCCAGAGTGTATGACGATGGATTGTGGCTTTTCAGGTTTTTTCCATGCTTGACACACAGAGCCTTTGCTATGCAACAGCTACTTGTTCAATGTTTCACAAGTGTGCGATGGATCCTTCCTGCTATGCCAACATTGACTTAACGACAGTTTCTCCGAGAGTGAATAATGCAGTGGTTTCTACAATGATCCACCGAGCTGGAAACTCCCTGCAGTAAGATATTTTCTGCTAAAAAATCATTATCAATTTTCCACTATCTGCATGGAAATGCAGTAATATATACATTGATTAAGCTCTTTAGTCACGTGGTCTTTGAATTGCGTCTTTCGGCCAACCTAAGTTATACATTATGAATAATCACTACCCAAGTATTGATGTGAAATCCAGCTGAACCACAATTCTCATCCTGTTGACTGTCTAAGATGTGGTAAGGATTTTCTGAATTGTGTCACTCATCATCTCCTCCATAATGTCAGCAACTGGGAAAGATTATAGGTTATTTATCTCTGTGATCTGACATTATCCAAATTCTGTTCTCTTCTGTTTTTGAATTAAAAAAAAGATAAGAGGTTTTCGACTCATATGGTTTATTTTATTGAGTTAGTTTGCTTGATTTACCAACCATTTGTCAACCAGATGCCAGCAAAGGCACTATGAATTAAGTTCATTGACCATCAATTCATTTTTTACTTGCATATGTAATTCCTTTTACCCTTTGATAGGATTAACTTCAAATTGCATTATTTATATTTTTCTAAGGTTTGGTTCACTTGGCTGTTCTGTTCTCCTCAATGATTAGGTCTCTTAAGCTCGGTATAGTTCCTGGGCCAACTGCATCCCTAGGATCTTGCCAACCATTGGTTTACAACATCCGGAACTCTGTAGATGTTACTAGCTTTTCATGGAATGACAAGAGATCCAGACAAGGGAAGGAGTCATCGGTTCTCACTAGATCCTGCTTAAGCCCTTTGGGTGGGGGCAGTAGTTCTCCCGGGTATGGGCTTATTATGCTTGTTGTGAAATAGAGGTTCTGTTTCTGAACTGTTTAGTTGTTTGTTGCAGGATGCTTTTGAGAACATTGCATCTCTACAATATTGAAAGAATGGATAATACATCACTTTGTGTTGCATTATCTGCTTGCCCGTCTCTCCTTGATCTGGAAATTGTGGGCCTGTAAGTTTCTGTAGTTGATTAATTTTGTGGTTTTTAATAGTTTAAACTTACTGGAAGATGATAGCTCTTACTAGAGAAAAGAAAGGATCACACCAGTGAATACTTATTCTGTTCAACCTTTCGTGAAAATTCAGGACTAAGTTTTCTTCAATTCTTGTCCTGACATACCCCACTTTTTCTCTGGATATCAATGATTAATCATACTTGTTCTTGTCATTTTCCAATAACTTTGTTACCCCCCTCTCTCTCTTCAATGAACTCCTCCTGTTTTTTATTAAAATAATTACCTATATCTATTTTCTTTGATAGATTCTTGACCTTTTTGGTGTATGGTACTTTTAACTGGATGATAATACTTATTCTCCTTAAGATTTAATTTTTAGTTAATGACATGATATATGTTTATGGAGCTCAGAAGGAATGCTATATCTGACAATTAAATTCATTCTCCGTTTCTTTTTCTAACTGTTCCTTTGGGTTACTTCCTTTATTTTTGTATTTAAGTTAATAATCCACATCCTTCATTGAACAGTCATGTGGAGTTGAGACAGACACTGATGTCTGTGATTGCAAACTGTCACTTGATAGAGCGTTTGTTCTTTGAATCCTCAAAAACAGGTTTAATATCTACTTCATTTGATATCACCTTTTCAGTCTTCTCAAGTAATCTGCTTATTCGTTGGTATTTTGAAATGGCAGGCAGAGATGACAGCTTGAAATCACCAACATGTGTCGATCTAGTTCAAAACTGTCCTCGTTTAGTGTCTTTAGCCCTTAGAGGATTTAAACTGCATGATTATAAAGTTCGCATACTTATTAAGGTATTCTCTACAATGACAATAAATTTTGTCATGCATACAAAATCATTTCCTTTCTGATTTTAGATTCTTATATTGGAACAGTATTTAGCTAAGAATTTAACTATTGCTGTGTTTAATTCTGAATTTTAGGATGATCTTTGAAGTATGCTGTGTGTGACAGCTAAGTTTTTCTTTTAAATTATGAACATGATAGGTAAATAAGCTGCTCTACTTGTACTCACAAAAGATGAACTGCCTAGGGGACGGGGCCAGAGAGAACCCCCACCCAAAAACTACCTTAGAATCTCTCTCCAATCGGGGTGATCATGAGAAGGCTGTAATTACAAAAGAATTTCATATGATTTGAACGCCCTCAAGAGTCCATGTGCTATATGCTATTACAAAAAGAATCCAAAGAGGCCTGTTTATCCTAAAAAATTATACTATTTATTTCCTTCCAAGTGTCCCAAATTGAGTGTCCTGTCCCAAATATTCAGACTTCTATAGACAATAGACCAGATGAAAAAACTTCACTTTCTTGGGGATCTTGAAACACCAAATGCAGTTAATTAGGAGGGCTCTCAATTTGGCTTTGGAACTTGTTAAATACGAAATTATAAATCTTGTAGAGATGCGGCCACTCAAGTCTAAGTGCACACCAATTTCTAAGTGCCACACCAATTTGTCCTCTCCTTGCCGGCTGCCTAACTGAATATTCCAAGAATTCTGTGAACGACGCCCACCTAGCTAATTCTCTATCAAAAAGTCTCCTTATCCCTAAGTCCCAAGTCTGATTACGGTCTGTCCAACAATCAGTGATCACCACTTCTTTTTTGTTTGAAAGTATATAGAACTCTGGGAATTTAATGGATAAAGGGGTAGTGTCCGCCCAAAAAATGGATTCAATGGCCATTTGAAGTTTTAAACTTCACAAAACTGATTCTACTTGTGATTCAAACAACTAGTTTTACTGGAATTACTTGGTGCTTAATCTTATAGGATGGTTGCAATTTACTTATAGTTTTGCTTGCTTGCACCCACTCATTTGGCCCTTTATCATACATTGGACTTATGTTCTATTGTTGGTGGATTCTTCCATTAGACATCTCGTCTTCTCATTTTTTTATTCTCTCTTTTCAACTTAGTGCATCAAAATTCTCAGCTTCTGGTCACTAAAAATAGTCTAAACTTATGTATAGAAAACTGCTGCTTCCTGGTCAAGTTGACATGAAAACTTAATCATACTATGACTATTTGGGTTAGAGATTTGGAGAACTTCCTTACATCTTTTTTTGTAACTCTTATCAAACCCCCTTCCCAATTTTTCTATTGCTTAAAGGTACTACGTACTAGGATGCCTTAGGAGGAATAGAGAAAATGAAAAAGTGTGAAATTAATAACCACATGAATGGATAGTTTCTTATCCAAAAGAAAAATAGATAAAATAACCACTGAAAGTTACCGTGGGAGGAAAAGACTTGAAGAATATTTTAAAAATAGATAAGCAAAGGACAAACAAATGGGGGGTTGTGAAAGAGAAAAGAACCTTGCATGGTGAAAGAGAGGCACCCTGTCTTTTACTTTCAATTTGGCACAAAAGTGAATATTCATATAAAGAATTAAATTGTCTAGATCTTCCATTTCTCCTTCTCTTTTGTAATCCCTCTCACTATATCAATGATACGTATTTTTTTCTAGGAAAAAATTAAATATATAGATTGTCTATCCATTGCATGTTTGTGCCCATATTTTCTTAAAAATAAGGTTTGACATGTTTTAAATTGTTGTTAATGATGTGTATTTGTGTCTATGGTTTTAGATCATACTGATACACTTAGCATGGAGGTTTGAAATGTGGCTAGTATTGAACACTATTTTATGGTGGTTTGAGATGTGGCAAGTATTGAACTCTTTTTTCGCTTGGTCTTATCATTATGGTCTTGCTTTTTTATATTTTATTTGCATTGTTTGATAAATAGTCCTTGTTTGGTCATAAGGATAATTGTTCTCATTAGGTCAGGGTCTTTCTCATGGCGGGAATAGAACAACAGGGAAAGACCTGGCCGACCCAACTAGTCTTGAGATTTGAAGTGAGCTGACGGGGGAATTGCGTGAATGATGAGACCGGCCTAACCTAAAGTTGACTGCAGCTTGACACACCATGATCCATAGAGCCAATTTAGCTAACAAAAAAGGAAATGAAGGACTTTAAGACAATGATGGTTGTAAGATCAGACATGGTAAAATCTTGGTTTATTTAATCATTAATCATTAGGAGGAATTTCATATTGAAGAAGATACATATCTAAATATGGGGGAAGCTACCATTTGTACGTCCACTTCCTCGTCTTGCTTCTAGCAAAACTTCGACTTTCAAATCATTCTCTTGAAGCTCATTCTCTTCATCATAAATGATCCACTTGCCCCCGTAGATTGAGTTATGGGCTAAGGTTACCACCCTTCTTAATTAATTGGTTAGTGGGAATAAACTAGATCGGGACGCAAAAGAATTGCCTTGTGATTAGGATGAGGTATAGATGCCTCCTAGTCGGGGGCGGAGTGAATCGTTGAAAAGGATTTTGATGATGGGACTTTCTTGTCTGCGAGACATGGGAGCCTCTGTTCATGCTTCGGTTTACCGAAATCATCTAAAAGATTGGAAAGAATGGACAAGAGATGAAAATTTCCTAGCCTTTATGCGTGCGCTCGAAGACATAGGTCGACTGGCTCGCCTAAATGCCGAGTCTTTTTAGTAAAGCGCACACTTGGGGCGAAGAGCTTGAACCAGATAACAATTCCCAAGCTTCAAGTCAGGAAGCTTGATAGGATACAAAGTTATTAATAGGACGGCTCAAGATCAGCCTCATGAAAATCTTATATTCCTCGAGGAGGTTCTACCCCGTGGAAACGGGGGACCACCTCGTCGGTTTCTTAAGGTCAGGATTAAAAACATAAGCCATTTGAAGGCTATACAAAGTATATAACTTAAGCTCTCTGTGTTGTCTCCTTCTAGTAATGCATCAGAGACTACCTTCTTGAGCAGACTGTCGTGATAAGCTGGAGGGTTGGAGGAAGGTGAGGATGACGTCAAGTCATCAAACCAACGGCCCATCCTACCTTATCTACGTTCTTGATAACCCATATTTATTGCCTTTAATTGGTTTCTGATCAAACTAAGTCTAGTTGGGATAGGTTGACTTTATACTGCTCAGAGGTCATATAGATCAGAACTCGAAAGGAGTTTTGATTGATCAGAAAGAAGAATCTACTTCAACTGATAAGCTCATCTCGAATATGATGCGGTATGGTACCCGACGATATCGATATCGACCATTACTTTATGAAATTCTCCCTCTCCGTCCCTTACTCCTCTTTTGACCGCTGTCATTTGAGATTTTTTAGGTTGGGATGGTGAGAGTGGTTTGGTCTTTTTCCACTGGATTTGCAATTTTCATGGACACCATCCGTTGTTCTCGAGTGAATCAGCAAGGATCACCTTGCAAGGCTAAATAAGTTAAACTATAAAAGTGGTTATGAATCTTTGGTCGGAGTAATTTAGAAGTTTTTTCTAATAAATAAAGGCATTCAAATTTTAGGCGAAGGGATTTTTTTGTTTAAATGGTTGAAGAAATAGGAAACGGAATTTATTTCATAAAAAGAGAGGAGTTACAGGAAGAAAGGAGATGACCCCCCCACCACCACCACCCATCTAGGGAATTTATAAAGAAAGCATTTGACAAAGAGCAACAAAAGCAAAAGAAAAATCTAAGTGGAACCCTGAAGTTTTCAATTCATGACCATCGAAAGCTCCTTGATATACATATATATATATTATTCCTTTTAAATCCAAGCCCCCATAGGATTGCCATAATGGTATTGAACCAGATGCCTTTAGCCGTCCCTTTGAAAGGCTGCCTGTGTAGGAGTTGATTGACAGCTGAACCACTATTCTTAGGGAAGCACCAGCACATGTTAAAAAGATGAGTTGTTTTTTCAACAATCAGCTACTTAGAAACACTGAAAAGAAAAAGGTGGTTTTGATCATCTGAATCTTTTTAACAAAGAGCGAACCAGTTGGGTTCGGGTAGAGGGTCCCAGTGGGGAAAACCTTCTCTGAACTCTATTGCAGGTGCTTAACCAATCTTGAGCAAAGACTCAAAAAGAAAAAATTTCACCTTCTTAGGAACTTTAGCTCTCCAAATTTCCTTAACTAGACCTGGATTGAGACACCCTTGTTCCTCACAAAGCTTGGAAAAGGGAGACTAACACGAGAAAACACCACTAGTCTCAAGAGCTCAATAGATAGTTGGATCTCCTAGTCACTTGGTTCCTTGTATTATCATTCATCAATAGGCATCATGGGTGTAGCTGATATGCTTGTGTAGATTAGTTCTTTCATGATTTCTTTGGCCATTGTTGTTGGTGATTGCCACAAAATTCTCAACTCCACGGAGTTTAATCTCAGTAGATTTATCTCTTTGAATAATTGTGTAGGGACTTCGGAAGCTGAAGTATGTTGACTTTTCAACATCCTACTCAATTACTGGAAGCTTTCTTAGGTAACTGTTCTCTTTGGGTAATTGTTTACTTTGTATTGCCTATTTATAACAAAATTTTTATGTTTTGGATAATTGAAGAGACCGTCTATTTTTTCCCCCAGAAACCTTGGGAACAGTGTAGGTGGTAATTTATTGGAGGTCTTGATTTTAAGAGACTGTATGCATCTCAAAGAGGTCAGGATCATTTATTATTTTGATTCCTCATTTCCCAAACATTGCGGAAGGACTTAATTTTTCATGTGCAGGTGGAAGTTGCTCGTTTCATGACATCATTACTTGCTGGAGATTTCAAGTTCCTCCGACACCTAGTGAGTAGATGAAAAAATTCACAATGATTCTCTTCTGAATACCCGGCCAAAGGTTCAGAATGATATCTAATTGAATAATTACTATATTCATTGAACAGGATATATCCAATAGGGAAGGGTTGGCATCTGAGGGTGATTGGTATGAGAGATGCTACAATTCAAGGTGATATTTCAATGACAAAAACCTTACTATAAGGCTCAATATTTATTTGGATATTCCCCTGAAAGTTCAACTTTCATCCCTCTTTTTGGTTACAGTTTAATGAAGAAAAAGTTGCTCTAGGTTTCTGGTACTCTGAGATTCCAAACAACTAGTTCTTATCGACTATTTTAATGGACAGGATCATTCCAATCGAGCAAGTAATGAAGGAAAGGCCTGATTTATGCTTGCTGGCTGATTTTCCAGCAGAAGGAAGGTAATCTCTGGTTAGGATTGTTATTGAGGGTGTAATAGTCATTAATTTGTTAGTTTGTTACGACAAAGCAGATATAAATAGAGTGAGTTAGTGGAATTGGGTTTAAGCAGATTTCGGGAATGTTTTGATATTGAACTGGGTATCTAGATTTCAGAGTAGTTTTGGTCAGTCTTCTGGATTTGAGAGAGATGTAATTAACAGATAGAACAGCTGGGTATGAGCGATACACTTTTGGGGTTTGAGGGACGGAAACAAAAGGATTAGGGTACGAAACACTACATTGTTGATGCAATTAAGGTTAGTAATGGTATGATTGGATCTGGGCCCCTCTAATTTCTGACAATATGGGAGCAAGATTTGGTGAATTAGAGCATATGGGGATTATTGCAGCCGGGGTTCAGAATATCTTAGCTCCAGCTTAATTAGGTCAAGGAATCAATTATGGGTTGGCTAATGGTCAATGGGAGGAGTGAAAAAGTAAAGGGACTCGGGGAGAATGCGTATGTTGGGGTGGGGGGATTGGGGATTAGGCAGATTATGGATAGTATTTGGAGAGAATGAAGGCGCTTGCATGCCTAATAATTCCCTGCAATTTTCCTCTTTCCATATTAATATGAATTAACACGTTCTCATAATTTCTATTTCTTATTCTGGTCCCTATCATTTTTCATTTAGAAGTTTATAGTTGACATTCTTAAAACACTTCTGTGTGCTTACCTTTTCTGTTTTGCATTGGGATCTCTTTGCAGTTACTTTGAAATTGAACAGATGCTGGAAAGTGAAATAAACAGTGATGTTAGTCTGCCTTCACAGCTGAGCAGTCATACATCTGATTCGATGTTTATAAGTTCTTCAGAAAGCAGCTATAACAGTGACCAAGGTAGTGGCAATGAGGATGGTCGAGATGCGAGCTATGTAATATTTGAGGAGAGCTCAGATGAGGTGGATTTCCTGGCCCTGTAGGAGGAAAAGTTTTTATCAAGAGCTGGTAGTTGCAGTAACCAAATGAATTTGGTAAACACACTCTCCCCCCCTTTTCCCCAAAGACACTCAGATGCACTTCAATATAAGCGTAGTAGGATAGCATTTGGTCGAAATGAATTCTAAATTCTAGTTTGGGATTGGGCTGCAGTAAACATTAGTCAAGGTGATATTGGACTGCCGACAATCTTTTAATTGTGTCTACTTCCCTTCTCCCGAAAAAAACAAAGAAAACTACCAGTTATATTTTTCATTGCAGCTGGAGTGTGTAAAAGCAAGCCACAGATAGGTGACTCTCAATTGCAATTGGAATTTGCAATTGTGTCGAAACCCATTAACTTAGCACTATTTACTTGTAAAATTGATGGCACATATATATTGAGTAGAAGAGAAAGGAATGACGATACGGAGAGAAACCTATATTTTCAACCCAAAACTCAAGGACACAATATCCCCATAGTTAAATCTTTCTGTTAGAAATATGATTAGGGAAATATTAGAGATATCATTAGGATATTAGGGCATATTATTAAGGTACTAAGGGCATATTAGGCATATTAGTAATTAGTTAAGGAAGGTGTTAGAGAAATAGTTACAAGTACAATAGATTGGGGAGGGTAAAGGCAATTATATTTTGAGTGATGATTATGGGAGAGTGCAAGCCTCTCGAAGTTCCTGGGATATTGTAATTTTCCTTCTTATTTCAATACTATTTTTTATCAAGCCACCATTTTCATGAAGCCAGTCTTAAGTTAGGGTATCATCAAATATGAGTGAGGCTGGAAGACAAGCCAAATATTGCTTTTAAAATCTTGAAGGGCATTACGACTTTTTATTAAGACCTTTTGGCTTCACAAATGCACCTTCTACATTTTTGGCATTAATGAATGTGGTCTTAAAGCCATACTTGAGAAAAAAAATTTGGCACTTCATGATATATTGGTGTATAGTAGCATTGAAGGCCATCTTAGGTTGGTCTTGGCGTTTTGAAGGAACATTTGAATAAAAATAATATTGCTGGTGCAGTAATGGATAGAATATCTGGGGCATGGTGTATGGGCAGGGAACTTAAGTGGATCCAAACAAAATTCAGGCTATGATGAAAGTTCCTAAAACATTGAGAGAATTTCTGAGTTTTTTAGAACTCACGGGCTACCACAGAAAATTTGTTGCAGGAGTATTTTGTAGACCCTTGCCAAACAATTAAAGAAAAAGATCAATTTGGTTTCTGGTACCCTAAGCAGAAGCCAAATGCGAGCGACTAAAAGAGGCCATGAACTGCTTCGCTGTTGGTTCTTCCTAAATTTAATAAAGAATTTGTAGTGGAGAGTGGAGACTAATGCATCTCAGTATGGAGTGGAGGCAGTGCTTAAGCAAACAATTGAGGCCTATTTCCTGTTCGGCCAAGTTCTATCAAATCAATCCCAGTTATTATTTATGAGAAGTTGTTAATGACAATTGTACTTGCAGTGAAAAAGTGGAGGCCATTTTATTGGAAGGAAGTGCATCGTCTACACGAACTAAAAAAGACTAAAATACTTGTTGGAGCAGCTTTTAGTTAGCACTGAACACCAATGTTAGTTTACCGAATTATTAGTTTTTGGATATACAACACGGATGTATATTCAAAAGACAGAAAATACATCCTATTTGTGGTTGAAAAATTCAATACCATTTGTGGTTGGAAAATAAAATCGCGAATGTTCTCTCATGATATTCATCAAATGTAACACTAACCTCGAATTTAGTA
>JAOANK020000065.1:558333-570906 GCA_026257165.2 Telfairia occidentalis | reverse complement strand
AAAAAAAGTGTTAAAAGTATTTTATGTGTTTTTACAAATTTTCAAACCATTTTTTATTTATTAAAAAAATCTTTAAAACATTTTTAATCACTCTTCGAAATTTGGACCTAACACCGTTAATTTTGAAAAAAAAAATTTCTACAAAAAAGTCATACCAAACATACCATTAGTTTTAGTACTTAAATTTTTAGATTTTTTTTATACTATGATCTTTGAACTTCTAAAATATTTATTTTTTGTCCTGAACTTTAAAAAATATAATCGTTTTAGTTTTTGAACTTTTATTATGTTTATTTTAGTTCTTAAAATTTGTTAAAAATGACCATTTTGATATTTGTTATAATATTTTGACTAAATACTCATTTTCGACATATGTGATTCAAAGACTTTGCTCACATCAACATATTAGTATATATACTTACGGTTGTGTCATTAATTTGTTAAAAAAATAAAAAAAAGGATAAAAATAGTTATCTGTTAAAAATTGAAAGACTAAAATAAATATTTTGATACTTTAGAGATTAAAATAGAATAAATAGTTTAAAAATCAAAAAAATATTTTAAAAATTACCAAAATAGAATATTTTCCGAACTTAAATAACTAAAATGAGATTTTATACAATAATATAACGCTAGAGCAACAATTTTAGTTATTTTCCCCTTTTATTACTAATTGCCAAAAAACAAAAGGTTTCTCTTATTTATTATTATAATTTATACTGCAAAATAATATCTTCAGCTTCAATTTCCGCCTCCTCTCTGTAGTCCGTACTAATTTCCCTCTCTTCGTCCATTCAAGCGTCAGCTTATATGCATAATAGATAATACCACCTCCACTGGATTCGCCACCACCTCTCAAGCTTTTGTCTCACCATTGGTTCTTTCTTTTATCCTCCTCAGACTGGTATGATTTGAAGTTTTAATTTTTTTTTTCTTTGATTTGTGCTGTATTGATTATTCTCAAAATTTATAGTTTCAGTCGTCACCTCCTGGTTAAATCTACATTTTACCCACTTATTTCGCCATTTTCAACTTACCCATTTCTCCATTGTAGAGAAAAGGCCTCCCAAAGAGTTGTTGAACTCACGTGGTGGTCTCGGGAAGCAACTGGCTGCATCTGGTATCTCTGCTATTGATGTTACTCTGGCTTATTTGGGTTCTGGAATCATAACAGAAAAAGGTAATCTTCTACCTTTTTCCTGGAAATTGTGTAGAAAAGTTGAAAGTTCTCTATTACCGTGAAAAATTCTCCAACTATGTGAATGTTTGCTGTTTCCATTAGTGAACTGCCTCTTATCTTAAAAAAGCGTTTGCTATCTTTTCTTTTTTAGTATTATAATCGAAACAAATGTTTTGAAATTCAAACCTACAACTTTTAAATGAGGCTATGATGTTTTAACTAGTTGAGCTATGTGAAAGGATATCCGGATTGTCCTTGTATATTTCTCATGGTTACATGTGGAGTTTCTTTTAAAAAGATTACAAATTAGAAAAATTATTACAATTTCAATTTTGAAATTTTAGGTTCATGTAATCTGTTATTGAGAAGCATTGGTTGTTCCTCCGAGAGTATTGTTGATTGGGTCTTTTTAGCTTGATGTTTTTTCATTTTAACTAGATTATCACTTCAAATAACTTCGATCTATTGTGCTGTGCCTTCCACTCTACAACACACAATCATGCATTGCATATTTTCTAACATGGATTTTGTACAATTACATTGGTACTGGTAGAAGGTCTTGCAGCTGATAAATTTCCTTCTTCAATCTTCCCCACCCCCTACAAAGATGAACCTTAATTTAAATTAGTTCCACATTTGTCATTATTCTTTCTACACCTGGACTTTAAAGTATTGATATTTTTCATTCCTTAAATGGATGTTTAATGAATTTGGTTCTGTTGTAGCCTGTGGGAGTAATTCTTTTGGTCTGATGGAACGGAACTTTATTGCTATGAGAATGCCTGGTTCACCCCTTGGGTTTCAAAATCTATTGACATCTAGTTGGTTGCACAGTTCGCCTCAATATCCCAACAAGTTTCAAAATACTACTAGATATTTGTTCTTGCCCATTCGACGGAGTAGTTTCAAAATATTACGAGATTCCAGGTATCCTTCCGACTTTATTGGAATTTCAATGTCAAAAGGTCAATTTGGTCATGAATTAAAAAAAACAGTTCAGAATTTCCCATATAGATATAACTTTGAACATCAGAAGACTGAAGATGTTATGGAAAGTCGAGTATGCTTGAATAGCAAGGAGAGGTTGAAATATTATTCAAGAATCTTGCATGATTGTGCATCAAAACGGTCTTTGGGTGTTGCAAAAACCATTCATGGGCTTGTTGTGAAGGATGAAATTAATCCAGATTCCCATTTGTGGGTTTCCCTGGTGAATGTATATGCAAAGTGTGGGTACTCTGCATATGCTCGATTAGTTCTTGCTAAAATGCCTGATCGTGATGTTGTTTCTTGGACGGCATTAATTCAAGGTCTTGTAGCAGAAGGATTTGCTAATGATAGTATTTATTTATTTCAGGAGATGCAAAATGAAGGAATAATGCCCAATGAGTTCACTCTAGCTACTGGATTAAAAGCATGTTCTTTGTGCATGGCCTTAGATCTTGGAAAGCAGATGCATGCGCAAGCTTTTAAACTTGGATTATTACTAGATTTGTTTGTTGGATCTGCACTTGTTGACCTTTATGCTAAATGTGGCGAGATGGAACTTGCATTTAAAATGTTCTTTGGCATGCCTGAGCAAAATTCTGTGACATGGAATGTGCTACTCAATGGTTGCGCCCAAGGGGGTGATGGGATAGGCGTCTTGAAATTATTTTGTGGTATGATGGAATCAGATGTGAAGTGTAGCAAGTTCACTTTAACTTCCGTTCTCAAAGGTTGTGCAAACTCCAAAAATTTAAGGCACGGGCAGGTAGTCCATTCCTTGATTATCAAATATGGGTATGAAGGCGATGAATTCTTGGGTTGTGGTTTGGTTGATATGTACTCGAAGTGTGGACTTGCAATTGATGCATTAGAAGTGTTTAAGAAGATTAAAAAGCCTGATACAGTGGTTTGGAGTGCCATGATTACATGCCTTGATCAGCAAGGACAAAGCGAAGAAGCAACCAAGTTATTTCACTCGATGAGATTGAGTGGTACTAGACCAAATCATTATACTATTTGCAGTCTTATAAGTGCCGCTACCAACATCAGAGCCTTGCAATATGGCCGAAGCATTCATGCTTGTGTTTGGAAATATGGGTTTGAAACTGATGTTTCAGTCAACAATGCATTGGTTACAATGTACATGAAATGTGGATGTGTGCATGAGGGTGCAAGGTTGTTTGAATCAATGACTGACCAAGATTTGGTTTCATGGAATACATATTTATCCGGATTTCATGATGCTGGAATGTATGATCTAGCACGTACTATCTTTTATCACATGTTAGAGGAAGGTTTTATACCGAACATGTATACTTTTATTGGTATTTTAAGATCGTGTTCTTGTCTTTTAGATGTGTACTTTGGGAGGCAAGTTCATACCCATATAATTAAAAATAATCTGGATGATAATGATTTTGTTCAAACAGCTCTGATTGACATGTATGCCAAGTGTATGTGCTTGGAAGATGCTGATCTAGCTTTCAACAGGTTAAGTTCTAGAGATTTTTTTACTTGGACGGTTATCATTACTGGGCATGCACAGACAAACCAGGGAGAAAAGGCTCTTAATTATTTCAGACAAATGCAACAAGAAGGTGTAAAGCCAAATGAGTTCACGCTTGCTGGCTGTTTGAGTGGTTGCTCCTCTTTGGCTTCTCTAGAAGGTGGACAACAACTTCATTCCATGGCTTTTAAGAGTGGACACTTAAGTGATATGTTTGTTGGTAGTGCTCTTGCTGACATGTACGCAAAATGTGGTTGTATGGAAGAAGCTGAGACATTATTTGAAGCTTTGAATTTGCGAGATACAGTTGCATGGAACACCATTATATGTGGATATTCACAAAATGGGCAAGGAAATAAAGCTCTCAAGGCCTTTATGATGATGTTAGATGAAGGTATATTACCTGATGAGGTCACCTTCATAGGCATTCTGTCTGCATGCAGTCACCAAGGCTTAGTTGAAGAGGGGAAAAAACATTTTAACTCTATGTATAGAGATTTTGGTATTTCTCCTACTGTGGATCATTGTGCTTGTATGGTTGATATTCTAGGCCGTATGGGCAAATTTGATGAGCTTGAAAACTTCATTGAGAAAATGCAATTATCTCAATATGCACTGATATGGGAGACTGTCCTTGGAGCTAGTAAAATGCATGGCAATTTGGCAATTGGTGAGAAAGCTGCAAACAAACTCTTTGAGCTTCAACCGGAGAAGGAGACAAATTATATATTACTCTCAAACATTTTTGCGACCAAAGGAAGGTGGGATGATGTCCAAAAGGTTAGGACTTTGATGTCTAGTAAAGGTGTTAAAAAGGAGCCAGGGTGTAGCTGGGTTGAGGCTAATGGTCAAGCTCACGTATTTGTGTCTCATGATTGTTCACACCCACTAATTCCGGAAATACATCTAAAGCTAGAGGAGCTTGATAGAAAACTGACTTCCATAGGGTATGTGCCCAAAACTGAATGCGTGCTTCATAATGTTGGTGAAACAGAAAAAAGGGAATACCTCCGATTTCACAGTGAAAGATTGGCCCTTGCTTTTGCACTTATAACGACCAGCACAATGAAAAAAGTCCGTATTTTCAAAAATCTACGTATTTGTGGAGATTGCCATGATGTCATGAAGCTCATTTCATGTATCACCAATCGGGAAATAGTTGTTCGTGATGTTCATAGATTCCACCATTTTAAAAGTGGTGCTTGTTCATGTAATGATTTCTGGTGATGTGGCTTCTCTATGAAATTTATGGTGGAGTCGGCTTATTGTTTTTGAAACCGAGGAAGCTTGCTCCAGCCAGTTTCTGGATTGAAGAAATTTGGTTCGTTTTAATGGTTACAATGTTTATCCAGGTATGTTTTTGTAAAAATTCATTTTGCTCTTACTACTTGCATTTGAATCCTCATCCGCAGGCTCATGGATCACTAAGTAAATAATTGGTTATAATTAACATTAGATATATATACGTGAAGGTAATGATAGCTGAAACTTCAAATTCCTCCTCCATTCATGTGGTTTTATCATTATTATTTTTCATTTTTTAAAAGTATTTATTATATTTTCTTCAACGTAGGCTCACATACATGTGGATCAATTTTGGTGCTTTCATTAAGTGCATGAAGCCTGAAGTGGACCTTGTCATCAAATAGATTTTGAATTCCAAGGTACCATTATGAGTTATATATGAGTATTATTGTGTGAAACAACTTGAAATTTCAAATTATTCATTTGCTTTAACAGCTGACGCTATGAATATAGGAGCATTAATTGATTACCATTGAAACTGAATTCACTTGATCTCTGGTTTTATTACATTCTTTCATGACTCATGTCCACATTCCAGTTTCTGTAATCTTTTCTTTTTTTATTGTTTATTTATGTATATGTAATACAAATTTATTTAATCAGTTTCAACGTATTGTACACTCTTTTTCGCAGGTCTCTACAGGGAAACAAGTTCAGAAGGTCCTCCGATATCCTTTAGGTATTACTACTTCGAGTTTTTCTGACATGGATAGTAGAAGCATCATGGTTTTTATGGGTTAAAAGATCGGATCATTCTTTTATCTGCTCAAACCAATTTAATATATTTGTGTTTGTCTGGTTTGAGTAGGTGAAATTATTTGATTGAGTAGAAATGATACATAACCATTTAAACAATAATTTGCTTTTTCTGTAATTTTAGTTTCAAATTGTAATTCAATTGCAACAATGTCTTTTTGTTCTTTTTGCAAAATTTCCCTAGCCAAGTAACATTTTTATTTATTTTTGGATAAGAAACATTTCATTGGTGGGATGAAATTAAAAAAGGGATAGAACACTAAGCCAATGGAAGATCACAAAAAGCTTTTCCAATGGGCTAAAAGAGCCAAAAAAGAGAGATTTGAAAAAACTATTAAAGCATCGATCCTTATTTTTGAAGGTCTGTGAATTCCTTTCAATCCATGTATCCATGCAGACTAGAAAAAAGCCCTAGGAACTAGGAAGTTGAGCCATAGGGTCTTCTCCTTGTGAAGGGATGACCCAAGAAGATAAGGGAGAGAAGAGTGTATATCACCTGGGAGCACTAGGAACCATCCAAAAGCAGCAGGGATGAAATTCTAATAAGCTATTGAAGGGTATAAGTGCTGAAAATGTGAATCTCAGATTCAGAGTCCTTTTTGCCAAAAGGGCAGCAGCGGGGGAAAATGTAAAGCCAAGGGATCTTTTCTGTTGCTTGTTTTGTGTGTTAATGCAAGAGCGACTAAGCTCCCAAAATGAAAATTTTGACCTTCTTTGGATATTTTCCTTTCCATATGGTGTGGTATAGCAATTCTTTACCAGGAATACTGTGTGAAGCAAGGTCCTATGAGAGCGATTTCATAGTGAAGGCGGCATTTTTTTCCAGGTTCCACACCCACAAATCGTCTTGCCCAGTAAATAGAAAAGAGGACCGCAAGGTGGAAAGGCTAACCCACTCCTCAATTTCCCCCTCAGTAAGGCTTCTTCTCAAAAATAAATTCCACGAGCTATTGTCATTGTTCCGAAGGTCATTAATTGTAGCCTTCTTCTCGAGGGAGAGTGCAAACAGAGAGGGGAATCTATTGTGAAGAACCAACCTGGCCGCCAACCAAAAATCCCTCCAAAAGAGGGTGCTTGCTCCAGCATCTACTTTGAACAATAACCCATTATAGATAAGTTCCTTCTGTTTCTCAATGTGGTTTCAAGGGGCAAGGACCACTAGATGAGCTGAGAGTCTTGTGGCCGGGCTTGAGACCAAGATGATTGGTCCTAAATTTTGTAGCAATGACCTTCTTCCGCAGTGCATCCTTTTCTTTGTGAAAATTTTTGCAAGGGATTCATTTTTCTGTTTCAATCCATATATCCCAAGACCTTCTACAGATCAGTCCATCCTAATTATTTTACTAAATTATACTTATTAATGATATGTATGACTGTATCAAGTCTTAAATCCATAGGTGAATAGTTTTGTACTGGATGGTGTTACTGATATGAATAAAATAAGTAAAATTAAATGTGAATATTAATCATCAATCAAATCTACATGGATGCCTGTAATGAGTTGGATTAGTTTAATTTGTTTCATCTTTTATGTAATGAATTTTAACTCTTTTAATTAATGTGAGCAGCCCTAACCTAAGATGTTCATCCATATTAATGAGGTAGAGATGGATATTGATGGGCCTGTGGAAGACATGTTTAGGCAAATTCGAGCATGGTTTATCACGAAAAGTAAAGGCTTCTCTCTAAGTCCCTATGGATGCCATTGCCATTCCTCTAAAATCAGACTGGGTCTCTCCACCGTTGTTAAAATTTTCTTTAAGCCGGTATATGCTCTGATCACGCTCAATAGCCATTACATTTCATTTTTCACTGCTTTAAGCCTGTCAAAAGTTAATTTATCTGATTCAGCCTAAAATGTTGACCAGTTGTTTGTCGTTTTCTTAATTCTTTGCTGTTCTGATGATTCCTTAGAACCTCATTTTTGGTGTCATGCTTGTGGTCTGTCCCCAGTACCCTGCTAAACTCAGCATTTCCATGACTTGGATTTCTCCATCTCACCATTAATAGAGGTGTGGTTCTTGCATCCAATTTGCTTGCCTTTTATTACTTTATAAATGTTATGAATGTTGTTTACATTATGATGATGGAACGATTGATTTTTTAGCCTTCCCTACTTGTTTCCGGTCGATAGCTTAGGGAAGCTCGTAGGACCATGGGGACTCATGCCAAATCCAAAAGCCGGTACCGTAACGATTACTAAACCTCAAGTAATAATAATTTTCTGTTTTGTGCCTATCCTGTCATTATGATAGCTATAATTATATGTTACCATGTTTTCAGATAAGTTTTATGTACAGCTAACCATAGTTGTTATGTGTTTTTATTCTTCTGGAAAAAGCTTGTGTTCCAAATCCTGAAATTATAGTAGCTGTATATTGTTCTTGTTTTTATTCCCTTGAAAAAGTAATAGTGTTCTATTTCTATCTTGTAATTCTGATAGCCATAATAAACCATTAAAGTTGATTTATTTCATAAATGCTTGCCACAACTCTCCTACCAGCAAAACCAAGAGACAACCTGTAGGTCATAGGTACAAGGCGTATGCCGAAGGAGGGGAATCAGACTAAAGGATTCTAATCTAAGTTGATGATAAGAATAAGGATATTAGTAAAGAATTTGTGTAAAGCACTCCCATTTGAGACCGTAAACTAGACAAGATCACAAAAATTAACCAAACATATGTATCTGTGAATATTTTCAGTTCCATTCTTTTTCAAAAAAGCTACAAAAAATGCTTTTGTGACGTTTGATCAAAGCATTCTAGCTTGGGCAAGAGCACATAAACTCTATTATTCATTTTCTTCCATGTAAACTATCTTAACTTTGTTTTATTTTCTTCATAATCATTCTCTACAATGTCTCCTAGAGATTAGTAAGTGGCAACAATTATCAATGTGGTAAAACTTATCTTGTTTTTATTCAAAAAAAAACTTTTATTCCTCAACTTCATAGTATTTTCTAGTCTATTATATATATTTTCTCGTAGTTGACAAGATGAGGTGAATACGATATCGAATATTGATAAGGATGTAGTTTGTGGGTTTTGCAGGCCAAAAGAATTCTTCATATGACTATGTTCATATTCTGTGTATGGCATAATAAATCATGACGTTAGGAAGGAGCAATTTTCTGTAAACCAGTCTGCTAATTGATCTGATCAGACCCCAAACACGCAAGAGCTCAACTTGAAAACCGCATCCCACATCACATCCCAGATATCTAATACCTACATGAGAAAGAGTCTAGATATCGCATAACGAAGACACTTGCCCCTTATCCACTATAGGATATTTGTGGCTAAGTGTGCATGTCGTTCGCAATCGGCTTGGATTAGTGTCTAGAAAAGCTTAAAACAGGTAATAACTGGATATGCACTAGACTGTTATGTATTATTGGATGGATTATTGGATCTTGACTTTCAAACTTTAAAGATATGTAGATTTCTCAAATAAGCCAAATCATATTTTTCCCCTTAAATTAGATTTAATGGTTTTGTGGGAAATACGTTCACCAGATAACTGGGATGCCTAGGTTGTAAGTATAAATACTTCATTCTTGCTATTTGTATAATATATACAGGTTCGAGTGGACCATTCATACTCCAAGTGCAGATCATTGAGTTGGCATAACCAGTCAAGGAATATTTAGTTGCCGATTTTAGTGACAATGTCTTTGTTAGGAAAATGGTCTGATCTATTGGCCACCTCGGTTAGACTTAAATACGGTAATAGCAGTAGCAGACTTGCAAGCTCATCGTTCAGAGTTCGAGTTCGAGTTCGAGTTTAAGTTCTAAACTACGATTATATTCCAGGATGAATTGATATATTTGTCAAGATGTTTGAGTAGTGCTTTTCTACCTTTTTTGGCTCCATGATGGTTTACAATTTTTTTTGCTTCCATAATGATGTTCATCACCCTCTGGGTAGGAAGATGGGATTTGAGGGGAATATGAATTGGCACTTGTGCAAAAAGCTTCTTGGATGGTGATATCATTTCAATTTGCTGTTCATTTTTATTTGATAGACCTTAATGTATTACATTTTTTTTTCTACTCAATCTGAATTTCATGTAATTTTTGTTCTTTGTTGATTATGTAATCTATGTTGCATTTCTTTTTTCTGTTGAGAGGGTACTCCAAGCGGTGGGTGCCTCGTAAAACCTCGACCTACCTACTCGAGCCTAGGCTTGTATAAAAATGTAGAAATAGAGGCTCTTAAGTGTGTGGAGGTTGTGCACAAGAATGAAGTATTCTTCAAGATAGTGTAGAGATGTGGACACCGTTGTATGAATTTAGGAACGACTCTAAGAGTGTGTTTGATGTGACTTTTAAACTGTTTATAGATAGAAAAAAAAATTCCAACATTAATAGTGTTTGGTTAAAAATTTTATTAATCTATTTCACTGTTGGAAGGAAAAAATTGGTATTACACAGGCTTGAACCCACATCCTCCAGTTTACCAAAAGAGCTGCTCAATCATCTATGATATGGAATGCTTTTGGTATATTTTATGCCTATTAATATAAATAGTCAGTCGGTTTCATGTTCTAAATCTGATTGGTTTTCTCTACACAAAAATCGAAACCGTCAACTCGAATCGATTACAAATCGAACCGATGTTGGTTTAAGTTTAGTTAGTTTTGACGGGTTGAGCTTGCATCCCTACTTCGAAGAGTGCTTTTATCTAATTAAAAATACTAATTAAATTTTTTAATAATAAAAAATGATTTGAAAATATGTAAAAACACACCAAATACATTTAAAGTTTTTTAAATTAAGTATTTAGGTAATTTTCTTCCAAGAATGCTAATATAATAAATATTTTATTTTAAAATATTTTTTTAAAAAGATATACCAAACCTGCACTAAGAGAGAGAAACTATATTGTATTTACACTTTTGATTATCTTTTCATGGTTAAGGGTAGGGTTGCAAATTGCTCCCTTGTCCTTTACCTTGAAATGTGGTTTAGTGTTGTCCAAGATTTTGGGATTTCTTTTTATAAAAAGCATAACCTATAAACAATTCTAAAGTTATTCTCATAGGAGTTAAATATACTATTCTTGTTCTTATTATTTATCGTTATTCAACCTTTTTTTTTCCTTAATTGCGTTAATTTGTATTGTTTCTATTCGAAATAATATTTTCTCAATCTCTTAAACTTAATATTTACATTGAATTGCCAACCTGGTATAGTTCAACTGGTTAAGGCATAGTTTTCTTATCAAAAGAATTTCCACCTCTACATGTTGTTGAATTTATAAAAAAAAACATTTACATTGAGTTATTAATATCACTAAAAAAGGATTTAGATAAAATTCTTAATTTATCGAGTCTACATAATCACCATTCTTCATTTGTTACTCGATTTAAAAGCTCGCGTCCATGTTTAAATATTATTTTGGTCCAATATTTTCAATTTTTGTTTATTTTAATTTATATACTTTTAAAAAGACCGTTTTCATCCTTGTATTTTCAAAAAATGATCATTTTAGTCCATTCTTTTTCTATTTTATTTCATTTTTTTTCAACATAACACTACACTTACTAAAATTTTTTCTTACATGTAGTTATAACATAACAACATTGTATTAAAGAGTTTCTATTCTGTATGAAATTTGAGTTGGAATTTTTACGAACGAAGGCCAAAATAATCACATTTTAAAAATTTTAGAGACCAAATCAATCTATTTGAAAATATGAGCAAAATGAATAAAAGTTGGACGTAGAGGAACCACAATGGACATTTTGAAAATACAAAGACCAAATTAAATGAAAGCTAATAATAGTACATGGACCAAAACTAGTATTTAAAATGAATGTGATTGATTTAGTCTTTTAAATAGATAGAGTATTGAGGCCAAACCGAACATAGCTCAATTGATTAAGATATTATCTCCCAGACTAAAACGTCGTGAATTCGAATCCTCCCCACTCGCACAGTTGAACTAAATAAAAGAGATAGAATGAGGTGAAATTTAACATTAAAAAATATTCTCATAAAAAATAATATTTATTTGTCACATCACTATTTCATTACTCAATTTTAATGTCTTTATATCTATAGCCAAAATTGAATTAATTAATACATATTGAGAGAGTAAAAAGTCACGAATCCAACCTCCTATGATGGAGCAATTCACCAAATTGATGTTTCATTGTCTTAAAAGGTTAAATGAAATAAATTAATTATTGCACCACACAACAAAAACTCTTCAACATGAAGCTATATATCCCACCAAGAGATAATGAAACTCGTAGTTTAAATTTCATATCTTTTTTTAACTTATTTTGTTTAATTGAGATGTTATATTAGATTATTAGTATGAATTATTAAAAATTACATAAAATATAAAGACTCATAACGACTCGTTATTTAGTAATTTATTATCAAAGAAACAAACGTAAATGTTTACAAAAATGTCAAAGTTAGGTCTCAATAATTTTTATTGTCGATGTCGATGAAAATATTGTGAAAATGTCGATGTCAACACATATACTTCATGGAAATGGAAAAAAAAATATATAAAAATTTTAATTTTATATAAAAAAGTAGATTTTATCCTTCTTAAAGAAGTTAGAAAGTATACACTTCGTAGATATAACTTTTTTTTAATACATAATTTTTATATTTCATCAATCCTTTTACAATATGTCAAAAATTTCGATTAACTCGAACTGTGGAATCTTTCCATATGCAAAAATATGAATAAAAATTTTGTAAATACATATACAAAATTTGTTTTTTTAGTTCAACAAAACATGTGGGGTGGGGATTCGAATTCATGACCTTTTGGTCGAACAGATACGTCTTAGTGCATGTTTGGTAAAACTTTTA
>JAOANK020000065.1:537182-549340 GCA_026257165.2 Telfairia occidentalis | reverse complement strand
GGAGTTGCTCCTTACTAAAGCCAAAGAAATCCGCCCACTTCAATGCCATCGACTCATCACTATTAATACCAATCAGCGCCAATTTGTTTTTGTTTAAGGATAAACCGGACCCCAGCAAAAACAAGTCAAGGATCTTCTTCCAATTCTTAATGTAGTAAGGAGAAGTTGGGCAAAACACTAAAACATCATCAGCATATTGTAGATGTAGAAACACACATTTTCATCCACGTGGGTACCATACATGTAATTTATGTGGTGAATACCAATTTGTTAGAATGATGAACGTCCATAGACCTATTGAGATCTTTTTCGCTCTTTCTTCAGTAGTTTATTCACCTTGGAGTTGCTGATCCCTTGACTAATGGATGCACAATTCTATTTGAGCAGTAACATACCTTTACATTTTAGCTTGCTCAAATTTATGTTAGAAAACACCTGTTACTAGTAGTTGTTAGGCGCTTTTGATGCACACATTGAGATGCTTAAAATGATGGGCATGTGGCTTTGCTCTTTTTTTGAATTAGTGAAAACCTGTTGGATGTTTATGGGCAAGCTGCGTATGGGTCAATGATGCTTTTATTTGCAGGACATCTAAATTCTATATTGATGTATAATATGGAAACCAATGTTGTGTATTGGTTTTTCTTCATGTTGATGTTTTAATAAAGATGGAAGCTATAGTTTTGGAGAGGAAGATGGAAGAAATGGTTCTATTATAATCTTTTCCATCTTTTTGGCTTACTAGCTCATAGTTGTACGGGTTTCTTTTTCTCCTGTTTTATGATGGTACACAGTCATTGGTGCCTCCACTGGCAAGGCTACTGTTTATACAAGAAAGAAACAAAGAGGTAAATTGTTAGCCAAGAGTGCAACCTCACTTTCCACGATGACAGTTTAGTTTGAGGAGGTTGAAAGTGAAACGGTGTTCCAAAAGCACCACTTCCATTCCTAGATACCGTGACTCTGAAGTCTTAATTAACGAATGTGCATGAAGATAAATAAGAGCACAATATTTAGGACTGGCATGTCTTATGTGGTTAGGAGTTAGGACTGTAATTTTGTGAGCTTAAGACAGCTATCCTTCATCAGAGAAGTTGCAATTTTTTCTTTTTCCGTTATGACATTTCTGGATGTAATTATGGTAAAATGAGGCAAAATAATTGGCTTTAAAAGCATTAATAATGGCCCGTAAAATTTTCGTACGAAAACTAAATTTTAAGTTCAATAATTCTGGTAGTTTTTGTGGACATGCATTTTAGTCTCTGCCTTCAATCTCCCTCAACTTCTGTGTTTGCTGCACTAATTACTAAAGCAACGGAAGCAACCCATGCGTACTCAAAATTGCTAACCTTCTTTCCAGGTCAAATTTTACTCGGCTAAATTTTAGTGGCTTTTACACTGCAATTCTTGAAAAGGACGATGAGATTATATGTGCCGCATCCATAAGGTATGCGTCTTGTTTATCTTGGTGTTTAAATCCCATTTGAGTTCATTGCAAACACTATTGAATATATCTTACTAAGAGCATGAGTATGGATAGCTTGTAAAATTTTTTATCGTATCATTTGAGTATACAACTTCTTGTAGTGTTGAAATGTTAGTTTGATTTGAAGCAACTTGCCTTTGTAGTATCTGTGTTCTATCAATATTTATTTATTTCTTTTGGGAAGAAATGATTTATTCAACAAAAATGACACATACAAGAAGAATGAACCGTCAGGGGTCCAATATCAATACCAATCTAGTGACGTGGTAGATTATTGCCGCTGGATAATATATTGCAATCAGAAGAACCACCAAAGAAGGCATCCAAAAACGGTTATAAAATTGCTAACTTCTTAAAGAAAGTTGTATAAAAAGTTTCCATTTGCGTTTGAACTCCTCAGAGAAGATCATCACAAATCTTTCCACAATTGAACAATTCTCGACACCCTCCAGTTGAATGATTCAGTTTGGATAATAGTGGGGTTCCTTGCCGTTTAAAGAATCTTTCTCCTTACCATAAAAAAAGAACCTTTCTCCTTAAAACTTACTAAGCATCTCCTCCGGCTCCAACAAATTTTCACTCCTCTATTTGGCAGGAAGCTAAGAACTATGGAAAAGTATCTACCGTAAAACATCTCTGAGATTGTTAGTGAATCAATATGTGGTGTCAGTTCTTTTTGGCCTCCTTATACAGGATGCCTCCTTGAGGATAAAGGCACAGGTAAATAAATAATCCTCTCTAATGCCACAAGCTAATTGGCCAAATAAAAAAACCATCTAGTGTTTCAGAAAAGCATGCCTAAGCATGGAAGAATGATCTCACTTGTGTAGATCCAAAATATAGTAGCTCTCGGGAATTAGGTCTCTTGAAGATTCCAACAACTTCTTTGTGCAGTCCATGTTCAAGAAGTTAACTAGTTGCCATGGAACCTTGAATGAAGATTACAACAAATTGTTTTGGAGTGACAAAAGCCCTAAAGTTCATACTGTAGACTTTTCTTTTGCATAAGTTAAACACTATGGATTGAATGCAAAATATATTTTTTTAGGGATAAGAAACAGAGAGATATACATAGAAGAAAACAAGATAACAACCTAGGGGCTTTCCATCGGGCTAAAAAGTCTCTTTAGTTGAATTTAAATAGGGCTTTTTTGTGGGTTATTTGGAATGAGCTTAACTAGAGGATCATCCAGGAAAGAATGTTTTTCCGAAGCTATTGTGGATAATATTCTTTTTTAGCTCTCTACTGGAGTGAAGAAGTTTCTTCCTTTTGTAATTATAACTTTTCTACTTTCTTATCCAATTGGATTAGATGGGGTTCTCCCTTGTTTTTGTGTAACACTGTTTCATTCGTCAATGAAATGTTATTTCTATTAAAAAAAAAAAATAGCAATCTAGGGGTTGGGGGGTGAGGGATGAGGAGACCCCACCCAAAAGCTAAAAAGAAGCTTACAAAAGGAGAGGCTTCTCATTTGAAATGATTATTAGAAGACTATAATTACAAATGAATTTCGTAAGATTAGAACACCTCGAAGACTATTCCAAAAAATTTGTGAAGAAGACTATCTTTAAAAGTTCTTTGATTTCTCGTCTTCCATAAAAGCCAAAGGAGAGCTCTAGCTGCGTAATGAAGACTTCAACCACATCTACCTGCATTGTGATTTGCTCCGACTGTTTGGAGTTCTGTGCTGGAAGAATTAGAACTTGACAACTCCATCACAGCCTATCAGATTGGCCCAAGGTTTAAGTTTACGTCCTCATCACAATTCGTACCCATGTCCCTTCGGAGACATTCAATAAAATTGGAACGATATAGAGAAGATTAGCATGGCCTCTAGGCAAGGATGATACACAAATCACAATCAATACCCATGATTGAACATTTCTCCCTCTGTTCACGATGGTTTGGCAACTAGAGATAGACAGTCCCTGTGTTAACAGTCTACAAAAAAGAATCTGGTAGCACTTTTTTTTATAATAATAAATGAATCAGATTTTCCTCAAAGTTTTCTGCATCCTGTTCTTAGGCACCCCAGCTTTCTCTGCTATTCTTTAGCTTTTCACGTAAATTGATTTGTTGAAAAACCATACTTAGCAAATGAAAGGATATACTAGTAGCTTGCAAAAAACCAGCTCACAACCATGGGAGTTAAAACAAGACAACGACAAATGTCCAACAACTAAAGAAAAGGGTTGCAACGGTTAAGAATAAAACACAAAGGATAATTACTGAACTCTCTGAACATTGACATTGAAAAGGAGGTTTTAAATATAGCTGTTGATCAAACCTCCCCCTAAATATCCTCTTACTCCTCTTGAGCCACATGTTCCATAAGATTGCTAAAAAGGCCAATCTCCACAAAACTCCCGTCCTCTAAACAGGGATGAAATAGCGCCTCCTCAGCCATTGCATGACGAGCAATTACAGACTAAGGACATATTAAAATACTCCAAAAAATGCATCCCAAATTGAGGAACAAGCTACATCTCCAAAGCATGTACTCCAAGTTCTCCGAGGCATTCTTACACAAAACACACTACTGCTGACTCAGCATCATGCTGGATGCTGGTAGGTTTACCTTCTTGACTAAGCATGTTGGTTATGCAAACTCCTGCGGTAAAAAAATTCTTTCCAAAGTTGGGAAGGATTAAAATGTAGGTGCCTGACTTGTGTATCTTTAAAGTCATCAAAACTCTCCTGCTGTTGTTTTCTCAAATTGAAGTTTCTTTTCCTAAGGCGACCTGTTAACAATTTGACTATTAGAGCTAAATCATTTTTATGAAACTTTGGTTCATTGTGACTGGCCTGGAAGTTTTGAACATCTTTTGTGGTATTTGGGGTTGTCTACTCTCTTATAGCGATACTTTCTATTTGACTTGAATGTTGCCACTCCCTACAAAAAGGCCTCCGAAGTTAAGTTTGTTTACTTGTAATATAAATTTCGTTGGAGATCGATAAGAGTTATTTTTGTTGGGTTATTAGTATTTCCCTTGGATGTTCACTGTGTGAGTATAGGTCTTTATCATATGAAGATCTCGTTGAAGTAAACCACGAGGAATTGTCCAAAAATATAGTTGCAGCATGTTGTTCACAAGACACGTAATTTGTTTGAAGCATAATTACTAAGGTCAAATTGGACCACCCAGCGCTTGATTCAGGTTTCATTTGTTTTGAATTATATTTTCCAGTTCTTACCAGATCTTGTTCTGATTGATAGTATAGTATCTGTTACCTATTTTGGAAAAATAATTGGGCACCATGTAGTTAATCCTGCAAACTGATTAATGGAGGGTTTGGGATTTATGTCTTACTGTAATCGTAATCCAATTAATAGCTCTACTGTCAGTGCATATTCTCCATGAACGGTCGTTTTTTTTATTGTAAGGCTGGTACTGCATAGGGACTAAGTTTATTTCGATTGAATTCATTGTCTAGAATTTCTTGGCTTGGTGTATGTGGTGCTGGACTTCTTATAGACGGAGGTAGTTGGTTGAGTAACTCCTTGGGATATTTTTTTTGATGTTTCAGAATTCCAATTCCCAATGTTCTGCTTATGTTGCTCTTACTAGTTGAGCCATGATCTTTCTCTTGCGTTCACAAATTCTTAGGAGAGAGATCCAAAAATGAAGAGGAAGGTTTTGAAGCTCCTTTGGCTATATTCTAGGGTAGGATGGTTTTCTTTCCTAAGCCATTAAATGCAAATGTGTTGGCCCCGATCTCACGCAAAGTTTATAGAACAAATTGCCATGTCAAGTATGTTGCAAACCACCTGTTATTTTTAATCCGTTCAAATGGATAAAGGAACAATGCAAAGTCACCAACCCTCGTGTTTTTACCCAACCCATTTTACTTGGGTTTGGGCGTTTTTATACCTGTAGGCCAGGCTTTGTTCAGTGCCTTGGATACTGTGTTTACATAGCTCTCACTGTTTTTTAGAATATTGCAAACCTTGTTGTTATTATTTTAATATTATATTTTGGGTAAGAAACCAAGCTTTCATTGAAGAAATAAAAGGATATACAAGAGCCTAGGAAAAATAAACCCAACAAAAGGAGACCAAAGCATGATTTTAGAAATGACCTCCAATCCAATAGAATCAAATCAAGCTCATAGTCACAAAAAGGCTGATGGACCCCCAAAGGGAGGGGTTAAATCTGACGATCTCTCAAACTTCTTGGATCTCTCCATCCCTCTAAAAATCTTACTATTTTTTTCTAACCAAATACTTGATAACGTAGTAAAAAAAAAGCTTGCCTCAAAACTCTCAACTTATTATGAAAAGGAACCTAAAAACAGCTCGTCAATCATAGGACCACACCTTGTACTACAAGGTAGGCTCAAACTAAATGAACTCAACCAACGGTTCTAAAGGTCGTGGGCAAACTGATAGCCTCACAACAAATAGTCTAGATCATTCCCCTCCTTCCTACAGAGAATGTACCATTGAGGATACAAAACAAACGAAGAACTAGTGTTCTTAAAAGCCCAAGGTGCACTAAAGCGCAATAACCCTTCCAGGTTTAAGCGGGAGGTGAAAAAAAAGCACGGTTGTTATATATATAATTTTTTTATGCGGTGCACAATTGAAAAATATAAATAAATATTTTATATATGAAGAAAAATAGCAGTACAAATATCAAGAAGATGAAAAGTTTAAGAAAATAGTGCTTTTATTCGAGATTTTAAGGAAATAAAATATTCATGTGTCTCTCTTAAAAATTAGTAAAGCTTAAAGAAAGAAAGGGTTTAAGGTGTCGAGGCATGCTCCTTATTACCTGCAGCGAAAAGGGTGCACCTATGGCGTAAGTGTACTTTTTAAAATAGTAGGAAGAATGTTTTTAAATGCGGTCTAGGGGTGTTGAGGTTTCCATGTAAAATCTGACACAATAAAAACCTCTTGCGGGACGAGGGATTCAAACCCTAAGATTCCCCCTTTCAAGATGCACAAACTAACCATGAATAAGGGAAAGAAGGGAATACCCTTTCCTTGTCTCTCTCTTGGAAAGAGGATGTCGAAAGCTTAAAGAGGATCGAGGAGGAGAGATCTGAGGAAGGTAAGACAGAAGTCATCGAATGAAGCCTTTTTCTCTGAAAGGGAGAACAACCGAGGAAACAAGGCACAAAGGGGTTCCTCACCTGCCCAACAATCATTTTGAAAGCAAATATTTGAGCCTTCATTATCGGAGCATTTCTTAATTTGAGAAAAAAAAAAAGGAAACCCTAAAGCAATAGCTATCTATAGGTTTTTGCTAGAATCCTTTAAATCCACCACTTGAAACTCACTCAAAAGGGTGAGGGTCATATCTACTCACATCCTGCACCACAGAATAATAGGTTCCATAAAGAAGCGCCACAACCATTTTGCCAGCAAAGCCTTGTTGAATAGTCTCAGATTCCCAATCCCTAAGCTCTCTATCTCCCTCAGGTTTGACATCACCTCCCATTTCTCTAGGTGAGAACCCCCCTTCCTCCACCCCTTTCCCAAAGTATTTCTTCATCAATCTTTTAATACTCAATACTCTTACTTACCGAAATTGAGATCCTGAAGTGAAGATCATAGGTAATAACTTGGAATCCCACTAAGGTCCTTAGAGAAGCAAGTCTCCCTTCCTTGAAAGGAGCACCTGCCAGACTAATTTCCCACCCTGGATTGCCCCAAGCCCCTTTTTGGGCACTGGAATGGCCCCCATGAAAGCCCACGCTTGGAAGAACGGTGAAATGAGTATTCTTTATCCCCACTAACCCTGTTAGAGCATGTAACAACGATAGAGAGAGCCCGGTTAACCTTTGGAAAGCTAGAATTCAAGTAGGAAATCAGCAGGAAGAACCCTGAACCTCGAAGGACAAGACACAAAAAGAGGAAAAGAGTTAGGAAATGCTGAGTCGGAAGAACTCCTAGCCCACTAAATCTCTCAGAGCACGTAACATCTGATTTTATGATTTAATATGTGCTACATTATTGTGTACCTTTTACTTTCAAACCCATTATGAAAGCTGGGCTTTAAGAAGCCTATGTACAGCTCCACATTTAATGTAGTGGATCTATCCAACTACTATACAATGTATTGGACAAGTTTTTTTCAGCATCCTCGATTGGGGATGATTTGAATACTAGAGAGGAAGAGCTTATTTATTTATTTTTTGTAGTTTTACATTTTACTGCTCGCTGTTCCCTAGTTAGTTGTATTCTGAAACCTATAAAAAAGGTTGAGACATGTAAAATGTTTTATGTTATAATATGAATTCGATATTCATTAAATATGCTTTCTAGTTATGGAAGGGAATAAACTTTTTGTTAATTTTGTATTTTTTAAATTTACTTGCATGATTTTATCTAACACTGACATCGATATTCTCTCCTGAATGATGAAAATAGGATCCATGGAAATGAATTAGCGGAGATGCCATTCATTGGAACTCGCTATATGTATAGGCGTCGGGGAATGTGCCGTCGCTTTCTTAGTGTGATTGAATCGGTAGGTCATTAACTGTCTTATTGTATCTTCATGTTATTGTGTATTCTGTGTGGTCCAATAAGGCACCTGTGCTAAACTATCTTCTAGCTTTCATTTGGCTGTGTCATGTTTATATGGGTGGTGGGGCATAGACAGAGTGGTATAGCAGTAAAAACCTCTTGGATTCAGCCTAGTGGCCTCGAGTCAAAATCAGTATCAAGTTTACCAAAATCGTGTTAGATTAGAACTTAGTGAACATTGAAGGTCCTAAAAATTTGTAGCTATCAAATAAATATATGGAGTTGGGTCATACTTGCGAACAATTTTGTATATTGACTTTTCTATTGGTGGCAGAACGGGAGTAGCCATCTTGATAAAAGTTATGCTTTGTCATAGCATATATTACGGCAATTTTTTTTTGCAAGTTGACTATTCCTTGTGTTAATAGTTTCTTCTCCTTAGGAAGAGACTTGATGACATTCGGTAATTTCACAGAGAAGGAACTAATTTACTATTGTCCTAAAATCAACATGGACGTACGTGTATTAATAGATATCTGTCTTTTTTGGGTCCTAGCTGACTTATATTAAGTTCATATAAAATTCATATCACTGCTATATGATTTCCTGATACATGCTTGTTTTTCTTCCGTTATCCCTTTTAGGCTTTGTCCTCTTTAAATGTTGAGAAGCTGGTCATTCCCGCAATATCTGAATTAAGAGATACATGGACTTCTATCTTTGGTTTCGAGCCCCTTGAAGAGATTAGCAAGCAAAGGATGAGGAGCATGAGTCTTCTGGTTTTTCCTGGTGTAGAAATGCTGCAGAAACCACTATTTAGGGATCATCTCCCAATGGAGCGTACTTCTCTAGCAGAAGGTATCTTTATTTACGATTAGTGCTCATTGTGCACTCACACATGTTCATTGGGGTGATAAATAATTTTCCTGGTTGGTTTCTGTAGGTTCTAAGCTCCCTCAATTTGCAGAACGACAAACGTTGGAGGTTGTTGCAAGCTCTCCTGAAGAGAGACTTTCTCCTGGTCCTTGTTTAAATTCTTGCAGCAAGGGCACTGCAGATGATGGACCTGGGATTTCTGGTGAACCTGCAGTTGTAGAATCCGGTGTTAAACTAAATGATAAGATCTTGAACGATATATCTGATATAGATAATCCTACTAACAATGTCAAAGCCCATACTGCGGATGTTATAAATAATAATTTGGAGGAAAGTAACCGAACTTTTGAGAACTCATCGTGCTCTAAACACCTTACTTGTGAGGAAGTTAAAGATCCTGACCAATATCGAACTACCTCTCTTAGTTCTACCATTTCAGATCCTCAGGACCGGACTTCTGAACTAAACGGACAACTGAGTCAGGATAGAAATTCAGCAATTGATCAAAAGTCCAGCCTGGAATGCCCCAAAGGTACTACCGGTGTTGATTGTCTGGAGACTGCAGAAGTTAGTGTTTCTAATGACAAACTCAAGCCTATTCATAATGTGCATATAAATCAGTCGGACACAATCAGGACTAGTAACCTGCAAGAGACTGCTTCTGCACACGATGGACAGACAGTTCTCTTGAATTCAGAAATTGCCAATGGTTGCCATGCTACTTTGCAGATGGACGATAGAACTAATTCTCCATCTGAAGGTGATAGGCTTAATGAGCTTGTTGTCTCTGCTAAAGTTTGTTCTAATTTCCATCCTCCAGAGGACGTTGTTTTAGGCAGATGACCTGTGCATCACTGGAATTTCGGCAAGTACTGGGAGGAGCAGAAAGAAGTGACGACTGTAGTATATTCTAATCTCTACCTATGAAACAGATTTATTTCCTCAGAGAATTCAGATGAACAGTCTACCAAAGCAACAGGAGTCTGGTTCACCGATTAACACACTGTATTATATATCACTCTTCTACTAAAAATTTGGCTTTTCTTTGCGCCATTGCTCAGATCGATGAAGGTAGTTTTCTTGCGGTAACCCGGTACGTCTATTAAACCAGACTACTTATTTCCTTTTGGTCGCAAACCAATGCATCATCAATGGCTGCCCATGTATGAGTTCTGCAGAACTCTTTTTGTTGGTCTGACTAACCAATTTGTGCCATTTTTTTGGGATGGATGTTAATACCCCGGCCCCGAGCCCCTGAAAAGAACCATTTTCTAGATTTGTTTTAGATGGTGCATTTTGAGCAAATGTTTAGGGGAAAGTTTGATCTTGTCACGCTCATCGAACCTGGGGTTAAAAGGTTTGTACATCCCGTTTTTGTTTCTGGCATACAGTTCTGGAGAGCACTGTAAGTTCTCTTCTTACATTTTGAAGCCCTCTTGTTTACTGTAAATTAAAATCTTAATTGGCTTACTATGAAAATGCTATTGCCATTGTACAGCTTTTTTCTGTTTCTGTATTAATATTTTCATGCTCTGTTGTGACAGATAAGACTTGGAATCAGTTCTAAATAGAGAACTTTATAGAGAGGCTCTGGAAAAGCTTATTTTTTAAATTACAAACATGATTTTCTAAATTTAAACAAACTGTTTTCAAAGTGGAAAAAAAAAGTGGCCGGTCATTCATGTAAGTTTCTGACTGTTTGATTAAGCCCTTTATATTATCTTCTCTACAAGAACCCTATATTTAGATAAGAACTTAGATTGAGCAAGCATTCATCCTCAGAACATCATAGAACTTGAAAGAACACACAGATGACCTATTAATAGTCAATGTATAAAATTGTATTAACATATTGTTATCTATTTATTATGTATATTCCAAAATCTTTATTATGTTTGTTTGAAGCCAAAGGTCTCTCGCCAACCCTCGTAAAGGGAGGTTTTGATGTAAAACCCTCTTGAATGGATTCCTCTCAACTCAAGGGTACTTATTTATATTTAGATTCATTTAGTAAATGTTGAATATTCAAACAAATCTATAGAAAAAGATGTAAGGATTTCTATTATGTAGTGAAAGAGTTTGTTGCCAAATTGATCACAATTCAATTGGTTAAGACATATCTCTTGGACCAAAATGTCGTGGGTTCAAAGTTTCACTTCACATGTTGAATTCAACAAAAAAATAAAGAAAAAAGAGTTGTTTAGTAAATACTCATTTAATTTGAAATGGGTTCATCAATAAAAAATGTTTAATAAATTTTTAACTTTTAATTTTGCATCTAATAGATTCATGACCCAATCGACATTTTAAAAAATTTACTGCCTATTTAGACATAGAATTGAAAGTCTAGGTCTTATTAGACACAAAATTCATTTTTTTTTTGGTTAATAAATCTCTAACAATTTTTAAAATGTCAAATGTATTAAGAATCTATTAGACAAAAATTGAAAGTTTAGAAACTTTTAACACTTTTAAAGTTCAGGGATCTAATAAACAATAGACATAGAACTAAACAATAGACACAGAACTAAACGTTTAATTTAACTTTGTACATGTTTGGCCAGACAATTTGACAGCCTTATTAGCATTATGCTTTACCTGCAAAAAGCCTATATACTTTGATAATTAGGCTCCACAATTCAATATGAATAGGTATGTATATTTATTTTAAATAAGTTGGTACATCAACAAGAAAATTAAAAGGTCCAGAAGAATAAAAGAACAAGGTGAACAATGAGAATCCTAAAAAAAGTATTGAAAGCTACAATAAACTTTACTAACTAAACTTTATATTTTAGCCTACAATTTATAGAGTAATCATACTATACCTAACCAGCTATCCCAACAACTAAACTAGAAAGTACAAACTAGATGTAATGGGCACAACCAAATCACAACTGAATTGCACTTGACATCAATTCCCTTCAACAAAAGTCATATATACCATATATATCCTTGAAAAAGGAGAAATTTCACAATCAAATCAAAATTCTCAACTTGAAAATAGTTCAACTGATTAAGAAGTATTTTTAAGACGAAAAGACCTAAAGTTAAAATTTCCACCCACATGTTGTTGAACTGAAAGAAAAAATCAAATCAAAATCTTAGATTTCATTTCACTAACATCAAGAAGCTTCATCTCATAAAATAGGGTTGAAAATAGTTTTTTTTTTTTTTTTGAGTTCAACAATATTTGAGAATGAAGATTCGAATTCATAATTTCTTGATCAAAGAAATACATCTTAACCAGTTAAACTATATTCGATTTAAATAACACCTACTCTACAAACTACAATATCTCAATCTTGGTTAAGCAAAAT
>JAOANK020000065.1:498776-508794 GCA_026257165.2 Telfairia occidentalis | reverse complement strand
GATTGATTACTGTTTTGGGAGGAAATGGGATTGCTCCTTTTTCAGGGGAGTGATTCACAAATTTGAGGTGGGTCCCACGTTTGATTCTCATTTCTTAATTTTGAAAAACACTAACAAATGAAATAAAAATTTTCATTTTTATTTCTTGATTCCGATTGAAGAGAAGTAAACGGGGCTTACTTCTTTTCTTTTTTACTCGGTATTGAGTGTATCTTAATCTCCATTATGGTTCACATATATTCTTTTAAGATTTGATATCTTCACCAATAACTTAAATAGAATAATAGTTAGGACCAAAATAGTTATTTTTTTCTAAAAAATCAAAACTTGATAGGGTAAAGTTTAGGGACTAAAATGGTTATTTGTTAAAGCTTGAGGACTAGAGTACACATTTTGAAAATTCATCAATAAAAATGAAATAAATTTAAAATTAAAAGGGTCAAAATTGAATAAACATACAATTTAAAATTAAAGGATGTAGCGTTGTTTAGTAGCACGTTTGTTTTGAGTACAAAATGTAAAAGATTCAAATCTTGTCATCCCTACCTATTACTTATCTTCTAAACCGTCACAAAAAATCAATTGAAATCCATAAAAATTGACCATATATATATACTAAATCACATCAACTATGTAATTAAACGTGTTTAATTATGTAAATTTTTTTTTACAACAAAATTAAAGAAATGAGTCGGATAACTCTTTTTGATCAAATCTCTAGTCATAATTTCTTGAAAAGATGGAAAAAAAAGTTTCATAGAATTAATTTACATGACGAAAATATGCTGTCGTTTTGAACGAGTTCACTTGTCTTATGCTCGAGACTATTAACTTTTTAAAGTTAAATTTAATTTAAATTTTCATGAATTCAACGTCACGTTCTGCACTAATATACCAAAGTATTAACCATTATAGAATCATATCAAACTGCTCACAAAAAAATTTGATCGAAAAGGAGAGAAATTAGAAACTTTTACGAACAAAAATTTTGTAAATGTATCAATTATCCCTTCACATTGATTGGGTGAAAACTAAAACTTTATATTATAAAATTACAAGTTTAAAATTGTTGTGTGAATTATCTTTGGATAACAAGTTTGACCTATTTGATGACAACTTTTTTTTTTGTCTTTCGGGAAGGAAATACACTCTTGTGAGATGAATAAAATGATGATTACAAGCATACTATGCAAAAATATGCATTCCTCCAAAGGTTCTTGAAGTGAACGCGTGCATCTCGCCAAACTGAATATAGTTCAACTGGTTAAGGCATATTACTCTAACTAAAAGGTCATGGGTTTGAATCTCTACCTTAACATGTCGTTAAACTCAAAAAATTAAAAATCCGTGCATCTCTATTCCATCATTTGGTCTATAATGACTTTGAGTGGTAGAGATGAAGTTTATGTGACTATTCCAACTACTACTAAAACTTTTGTGGACAGCCTAGAGGTAAGATTTATTGTCAATGGTTGATGAATCGGTCATTAAAAACTCATAAAGTTAAAAAGACTATTATTAATTTGATGATATGTATTTTAGTTGATGTCTGTTTCAAGAGTTCAAACTTATTTTTTTCCCCTTCCCATGGAGGAATTCAAACAAGGATTATATAAGATCCCTAGGCTTCCAAAATTAAACACTAGTTGATAAAAATTTACTCTTTAGACTATTAGTTAGCCACTATCTAATAATTCACTTCATCCTAAATACGTCATGACTTCCACAAAAAAAAAAAAAAAAAAATTATTCAAAAAAGAATATTGCATCAAGCCTAACAACTATCATTAACAAATTACATTTTTAAGAATTGAACCAATTGACCTATTTTCGATTTGGCACAATTTTTTCAAGATTAGGTAATGAGGCAAATAGTCAAATGTTTAAGAATTTTCCTCATTAAAGTAGTTGTGAATAGAATTTTGAAAATGATAATTCAGCAAATGTTTGAAAAGCGAGGAAAAAAAAAAACAGTTTTCTTATAATTTTTTATGAATTAAAAATATCATTAACAAATTACATTTTTAGTCCCTAAACCTTTACTTTTGTGCCTATTTCGTTCTTTTGAGTTCAACAATATATGAGATGAAGATTCGAACCCACGACCTAATGGTTTGGCTTGTGCTTATTTCATTCTCGAATTTCAACTCTTTGCAAATAGTTGCTGTCATTATGTTTTAAGCTCTAGCTTAAGTAACGAACATAAACATTTTATTGGATAGTTTTTTTTTCTAATTAACTTGATAACATTAATAATGTTGGTGAGTGGTAGTATTTAACAAGACCACGTAAAATGGTCTCATTAGTTTACTGTTACGTGAGAAGTAGACCTATGTGTGTTATGGCTTATGAATTAATTAAAATAAATAAATAAAATAAGATAATTGATTGCCTGTCTTTTTCCCTTTCAATTTCACCCACCATTTTGTTTTCAAATTTCTTCTTCCTCAATTATTGATATGTGATGTAGATGGATTTCTAAACCCAAAATAATTGCTCTAAATCATTACAAAATTTAAAGCTAATAACTGCATATTTGGTAATTAAGAACTTACCTGACCCTTCAAATTTGGTGCCCTGAGGGATTCAAATTCACTTCTTAAAGCCATATAACAAATCAATCCAAGGCCAGTCTTCATCTATTTGAGAGAGAGAGAGAGAGAGACCAACAACAACAATTGTGATGGTAGGGCTATTTTGGTCATTTTACATATTCTTCTTCAAAACAATTGAGAGTGAACCAACATAAATCCCTATTCCTGATAATGGCTTTGACCAAGAAAACTGCGGCTAAAGCACGTCAAGTTTTTCTTGCAGAATAAATTAAAACATTATCACAATAATCTAAGAACTAAAAGACTCTATTAAACTAAGAAAGGTTGAAGAACTTACTAATTTTACATGAAACAGGCTCCTGTTGCTGATGTGTGAACTAATACTCATATCATTGTTTAAGTTTCCTATCATTTCTGGTTCTCTTTCTGAAGTCTCGTTTCTCAGTGGAGTACTGTTTTTTAGTCAATAGATTGCTCATTGCAGTTTTAACAGCTTCAGCAGCTGCCAAGAACACTTTTTCGTCAAATGACACACCTCCCTGCAATTTTTCAAGTAGCTTCTTTCCCCCGGGTATAGCATCATCTTCCGATATGGATAACTCGTTCCCGGTGAAATCGGGATTATCCTTGTCGAAACCACTAATGACCTTGACACAGGCCAGAGATGAGTGCCCCAAATCGTGCAAACTGGAGACACCGGTTACCATCCATAGGTGTCCAGTCGAGTAGCTGGTCGACAGGCTAGTCGGGATGAAAGTCTCCTCTCTTGTAGATACCACCTAAAATCATCAAAATTATAACAAATAAACCAGAAACAAAGAGATTAAATAAAATTAGTTGAGCTGCGCATAAACTGACCTGAACACTCGTAGATATTAAAAGAATAAAAAAAATTATGTTACTTCCATCATTGAAAATTCTCTTGGGAAGAGGGGCATCAAATCTTGTCATTATATACCATCCAGAAGTTTGTAAAATATGAATCTGAAGAACCCTGCCACAACAACCGTTGGTATGAGTCCTTACCTTGACTACAGATAGAGTATGAATTGACAGGTCGCAGTTCAGCAAAATTATTCCATGCAAGCTACAAAGAGAAATGATAAGGTGTTTTAGGAGAGAAATTCAATAGTAGACTCCATCAAAGATGAAAAAGAGAGCATGGAGGTGGAAAAAAAAAAAGAATTGCCTCTGGACCGCCACTGCAACAAGAGCACCATCGGCAATTGTGCAGAGACTAGTGACAGCTGAATGGCAGCCCTCTCTTTCTTTAGACTCTAAAAGTTCTACCTTCAGTAAATTAGTGGAAGAAATCAAGTAGTGAACCAGTAGATCAGAAACCATACCACAAAAGAGAAGAATGCATACTTCAATTAACTCTTCTAGTTACAGTGGAGTAAGACGTGAACAATCCAAAGATATATTACACCAATCTAAATATGGGAAAACAATAAACTATAGTCTAGGTTAACAAGTATCTTGTCCTAGCTTGAGCGGAATCAAGGTAATAATTCTGAGAGAAAACCTAACATTCAGTGTAGAATTCATCAATTCCATCCCTCAAAAACAATTGAAATGAGAGTTTAGAGGTCCAAAGAAAGCTCAGAACCAGAAAAAACACCTTAACTCCAATCTCAAAAGTGTCGAGGAGAGATCCAGAGAGAATATCCCATAAGCGTACCTGAAACGGCCACAAAACATGATTATATTTCACACAATGAATTATCAATAGCAAATAAGCAAACATTATATGAGTTCATATGACACATGAGATGTGTCTTACAGTTGAATCACCACTTCCAGAGATAAGAAATCCATATGGGCGCTCCAGGTTGGAAATGAAGGCTATGCAGGATACAAAACTAGAATAGACGCATGAAGCAAACATATGAATCAAAACCAAGGAAATGTCACTTAAAGATACCACCCCACTACAGACTATCCACTTTTATTTTGTAATATATTAGATTTAGTTCATGGAAACTCACTCCGTATGGCCTAGACAAAAACTTTGAATTTCATGAGCTTCATCCACGGGTTTTGTGGGAAACGTTGTAACCTTCAGCAAAAGCAATATCATTTTTAAAAACATGAATTGCAACCAGCTACTCATCATAATTAATGAGAACTGAGAAGAGAATATGATTACTCGAATTTTAGAATCACGGTCTGCACTAACTAAGAACTGCCCATCTGGTGAGAATTCCTGCAACAATAAAAATATTAATTATGTATAAGTAACTGCATGAAAATCATACAAACAGAAAAACAGCAGATACATCACCCATCATTACAAATATTTCATAACATTATGAATTAACCTTATCCAACTTTTGTTATTTTGGCTTCTGGGATAGAAAAAGAATTTTCATCTAGAGGAATGTAAGTACAAAAATAACTGCTCCAAAATTAAAGATGTAGGCAATGGCAATCCCAGCAAACAAACTCACTGCCCAAAGATCTGCCAACAAAAAAAAAATGTAGACCTCCAATGGTTTGTGACCCACGAAATTTCTGAGGTGAAAGTATTAAAAAAAATTGAATACCAACAGTTTCAATTTATAAAGCCGAAAGTATTAAATTTAATAGCAAAGTGTTAAACTAGAATATACAATAGTCAAACGTCCAAAATTCTGAATGGTCCACCCATCACAATTCTCCTATTGAACAAAAAACCACAGCGTCTCCCTCAAAATATGATTTCATCACTGCTAAATAGTTTCTCTTATCTAAGTCAACACTTTTTTTGTAGCATGTCATTCATTTGATAAAGCTCAAATCATATGGTTGGATGACCAACAATAACCCATCCATCTTCATTCCACACTTAACAATTCATCTCTCAGCTCCTCGAAGGGAAATTTTTTATCATAGAAGTGAAAGAAGAAAGTGCTGAAAAAAACATTAAAAGTTCAAAATTCATTTCTCCGCTATAAACAAGTATGAAAACCCTAAACTATTATGTTTAAATTTTAAAGATTTAAAGTATTTAACATCAAAAACACAATGCACAAGCTAATGAAATGAGTTTCACAAATAAGTGAATGAAAAAGGACATAAGCACCATAGTGAAAGTTAAAATAAATTGAAACAAAATAGTTTTCTCCCAATGCACTTGAGACACCAAGAAAACATGACTAACTACTGAAAAAGGGACGGCTAATAGAGAACTGCTTACCAAGCTAGTGATTATACTGCAATAATGAGAAAGCAAGGGCACTGCCTTCTTGTTGGCCAGAGGTTGATTTCCATCAAGCCCTCCATCAAGGTCCACGACCCAGATAACCCCAAACTTGTCAGCAAAACAAACGTGCAGACCGTTAGGGCTAATGGCAGCTGCACTAACTCGTTTTTCAGAACACCTGTCGGGATAATCATGAAAACTTCAGTATTACACACGGAAGACCAATCGAGAAAGCATAAAGACTACAGTTGGTGTTACAATTTTTCCAGATAATTCAGTATCAACTATACGCTTGAAAATTAAATGCTGAGTACAGTCCCACTTTATAAACCCAAAAAAAGATTCAAATTTGTGCAATATTTACTGGTTGTTGTATCAATTGATTAAGCAAATACGCACTTGGAAATGCTGAAATAATGCATCAATCCGTTCACAAATCCACAGCCAAAGAACATCCTCGCTATAAATCATCCAGTAATAAGAATCAGTAGAGAGGTGGAAGAAACGTACACATTATAAATGCAGCGCCAAGACTCCGTCGACCAAATCTTAACAGTCTTATCATCACCGGCGGATACAAAAAGTTGTTCTTTAGAACCATAACAAATCGTTCTAATGGAGTCTTTATGATGCAGTGCTCCAGATTCATCAACCAAAGAAACCGCACAATTACCTCTGCAGTTAACTCAAAACAACCCATCAGCCTACAAGGAATCAATCCACTAGAACGATTGAATTTCAGAAGAAAAAGAAGATCAAATTAATCGGGCCCATAAAAACTCACACGAGATCAAATACGCGCAGGTCGGACCCAACGGCGACGGCAACAGATTTCTCGGCCGGGTGAACTGCAATTAAGGCCGGAGCAACCTCAACATCTTTGTTGGTATCTCCTTCCTCTACCGGCGTTTCTTCCATTCTTCCGGTAAAATTAGAGTGTCTTCGAGAACTGCAATTAGGGTTTAGGTGAGAGAATTGGGGGGAATGCCCTATTTCAAACGCTACTTTTTCTAAAATACCCTCGCATTACATATCAAATTTACCAAAACCTTTTTTTGAGGAAAAAATATTTTTTTGATCCTTCAGTTTAACTTATGTTGTATTTTGATCTAAACTCGATATTTTAACCCATCAAATTTGGTGATTGGACATTTTTTTTATTAATTTTGATGTTTTATTTAGTTAAACATGTGACATTCAAATTCAAACATGTGACATTGTTGTCGATGACATATGTCTTAATTAGTTGGCTATTAATTTTGAGGTTGACATGACATAAAATGGGTTTTAATTAAGTTGATATTGTTTTTTTTCCTGCTCCTTGTTCTTTTTTTCTCTCCTTCATCTCATTTCTTTCCTCCTCCATTCTTACCCATCTCATCGCCATTTGCACCTGACGACCACCACCGACGGTCGATGGTTGCCTTTCTCTCCTCATCTCTCCTCCCTGCCTCTTTCTCTCTCTTTTCCAAATTTGAAAATTCCAAATTTAAAAATTTCATCAAATGGTTGACAGAACGTGGCCGTTCGCAAATGGATTACATTGATACAAAGCAGCCTATGTGGTAGCTTAAGTGGAAAAACGTAATATTTTTGGTAGGGTTGTTCACAGGGTAGGGCGGGGACAGCGAAGTTTTCGTCGTCCCCATCCCCACTCCCTATTTTTAACCCCATCTTCACAAAACTCCTAAACTTCACCGGGACCAACTGAGACAATAAATTCATAAGGTTCGAGTTTTTTGCAAGAAATTATTCTCTATTCATTATTATTAGTACATTTTTAGTTTAAAAAAAAGTTAAGAAATTTCAAATTAAACATTTAATTCTCAATTATGATCCCTAAGGATAAATTCTTAAACCATATAAAAACAATATAGAGTAAAATACACTTTTAGTTATTATGGATTAAGTTTGATGTCTATTTGGTCATGTGAAATTTCAAAAGGAACACTTCGATCCATAAGGTTTGGAAAATAGTTCTAAATAGTCTTTGAGTGGTAACATGACAACTAAATGATGATTGTGCTTTGTTGATGTCTATTATTTTACTTGAGGTGGCCAATATTTATTAACTCTATAATTAAATTTGCATTTTTCCTATCTCCTTCACCATCTCTTTTAAAATTATACATATCAACAAAACGCAATCATCATTTAGCTGTTATGTCACCACTCAAAAACTATTTAGAATTGGTTTTCAAACCTTAGGGACTAAAATGTTCTTTTTGAAGCTTTAGATGCCAAATAGACATCAAACTCAAACTTCATGGAGTAAAAGTATATTTTGACCAAAAAATATATATAATATTTCATTTTAGTCAAATTATATCCATATATATAAGTATTAAAATCTAACCAAATCACTCAACGGATGAAAACATCTTTTACAAAAGTTATGGTTTGATCCTCCAACCCTACAATTATGTACTAAAAAAATATTAAAATCCAAACATACAATAAAAACAATATTGGTGGTTTGTCTTGTGATTTGTGAATATATATATATATATATATATAAGTCACAACAACAAGATATAAACCCTAAAGTAGTTGATCATTGACCATTTAACCTAATGCCTCAACTCAACTCTAAGCAACTAGAGTAGTTCAATCCTTGACCATGTAACTCAAGGCCTTGAAACTACTTTAGTTGGCCTTTGATCATTTAACCCAAGGCCCCAACTCATCCCTAGTAATTAGGTAGTTCAACCCTTGACCATGTAACCTAGGCCTCGAAGCTACCTCATGTTGGCCCTTGACCATTGGTACCCAAGGCCCTAACATACCACAATTCACACAAAAATATGTCGACCCTTTGACCATTTATACCAGACTTATCAGCCCTTAACCATTTAACCTAAGGCCCTTAAAGGTCTCCACATCCTTTCTCAAATCTTAACATAATGTCCCTACAACTACACCTTCAAGTATGTATCAAATACAATAACACACAACAACAGACTCTAGCCGCACAGCTTCAGCATACATTGTCCACACGTCAACTCAGTTCACAAAATTTACATATTCTCAACATACATTTTACTGCACAAGTTCAAACATTGTTCACATGCTTTCAACAAGACAACAACACTAGCAACACAAATTTTTAGCATGTTTTCCTCTTGTAATTACTCAACAACTGCCACAATTTTCATCAAACAAACATCAAAATTTATTCTCAAGAACTTTTAATAATACAACATATACATTCTTCCTCAATTAACAAGGCCACAACATTATATATATATATATACCCATTTAGGTGATGGAGAATTTTTCTTTTTTTTTGGTTGATTTGAAGGTTTAAAATTCTTCTTTAAGTTCTAACGTAAAGCTGAGGGGCATTCAGTGTAAAAACAACGTGAGTTAAGCCTATATAGTCACCCATATGATAAGATGATAAGCGACGTTTAATTCTACATATTAGCAATCGTTCACGCAACAACATGATTTTTTTTTTAACAAACATTTTTTTGCCTTCAGCACTGCATTCTTCTGCTCACTAATTTAAACCCTAGGCAAGTGATTTCAAAGCTCAAACGACACCGTTTGTTTTCGCCCGCTTTTTTCAAATATTGATTTTGATTTTAAAAATATTTAGTTTATTTCAAAGTTTCCAATCAATTCTAAAAACGTTTTTTTGCATTTGAGCTACCACGTAGGCTATATTGTATCCACATAATTCACATCTAATAGAATTTTCCTTGAATGGTGGTATTACAACTTTTAAAATAATAAAAGTATTTTTTTTTTTAAAACAAAGTACAAAGGGCAATGATATTTTATGTGATTTAGCCAAGTTGTTGAGATAAAATTCATTGCTCCAAAATAAAATAAGAACAATTTAAGTGTTTTGGTACGTATTATTTCGGGTCTGTTGGGCATGATTTCTAATTTAAACATATTTTCATAAAGAAATATTTATAAATATAGTATTTATATTTTATATTTTTAAAAAATATTTTTTATAATAAATTTGTTTGATTACAATATATTTAAATGCGATACTATTAACTAGAAATATGTTTTCATTTTTTAAAACATATTTTGAAGAATTTCGATTAAACATTTTAAAGTTATTTCTGGATAAAGCATCTACCTTGTATTTCTTTAAAAATAAATTTTAAATTAATCTAATTTTTTTAATGTACATTTCATTTGTTAAGATTTTTTTAAAATAACACTTTTGACTATCTAAAATTACTTAAGAAACCATACTAAATGACACATAAAATTGTTAATTTTTTAAAAAAATGCTCATAAAAAAAAAATTTATTTA
>JAOANK020000065.1:439932-463148 GCA_026257165.2 Telfairia occidentalis | reverse complement strand
TAACATAAAAAACCAACAACTTAGCTTCCAACTTTGCCCTTCTTCTTTGATAAACTTTGTGAATATGAGGCCTAACAGATCCTTAAGTTCTAAGACATATGAAACCTCTTCCATGTTAAATTCGTTGACCTTTCCTTCTTTCTGAAGTTTTTTTTGTTGATGTCTCAGCCTCTTCCTATATTGTATGTACTATTATTTTTTTTAATAAAGTTCTGCATATCCAAAAATAATTTCAATTATCCACACCTTAACTCTTAAATTTGAAGAAATAGAAGAGAAAAAATAGGTAAGTTAAGGAGTCGATAGTAGTAACATAAATAGGCACACAAAGTGTAAGAAAAATAAGTCAAATTTAAATCTACCTCACTTAGAAACACACTCTTTCCAACCATCCTGCTATGCTTCACCCTGTCATGAACCAGTTCAAAACAATCCAAAAATTTAGATTGCCACCCGCTGGAAAACCCAAATATTTATAGAGCCACCTACCTATCCCACAATCAGTATTATTATGGATACAATACATATCCCAATCCAATGCACAACTTATGGTGTTCTTGAATGTAATTATGGTGGATACTTCTAATTGAATCTGTACGATCTATTATTGCATTAAGTAACGTCCTGAAGATTGGATCACTTCAGTCATGGGTGCAGAATCCATTCATACATTTGTGATCTTCAGATGCTTGACCATTTTGGTATAAAGCGTATCCAGATTGAGTAGTATATATGTACATGTTTTCTAGAATCTTAATGAAGCTCTGAAGAATTTAACACAATTATAATCAGAGAGAGACCTTTGCTTCTGGAAAAGGTTTCTGTGGAGTATTATGCTTAAGCTTAAGTAATGATTTCTGACTGTGTAACGAAAACTTATAGATTGATCTTGAAGATTCAATATCTCCATGAACTTTTCATCATAATTTTTTTTTTGACAAAGGCAATTGTGATAGAGTTCGTTCTGACATTTTTAATATTAGGACAGAGCGAAGTTTTGCATGTGCCTTGTTCTCTTGCTGACATGTATGAAATGAAGAGCCGACAGCGTGATGAACCAAATATCGGAGAGATGGGTAAGGTTCTCTTTCCCACTCCAGAGTTCTTGATAGTATTTTGAAATTTCTCAGAAAGTGAGAGAAGAGTTGAGAAGCTGCATGTTAAATTTGGTTGTTGAGGCAATTTTGTGTATCGATCTTTGTTACTAATTATCAGATCAAGGTGTTCGATGTTTGAGTCAAGCATGTGAAGGTGGGGATCTGACGGAGAAAGAGATGGGGGAAGAAACTTTTGCTCGTGAACTTGAACCCTGCACTGCCGAGGCCTTGCATGGGCTTATTACTTTAGTTCATGACCACGTAAGTGTTTCTGATAAAATTGGACTGCTACAATCAAGCTCTACAAATGGTTCTGCAGATGTGGAGAAGATGAAGATGACTAGTTTACATAGCTTGGAGACTGATCAAGTAGCCAACTTTATTTGGAATTTGGAACCATGTAATCTTCAGAAGGTCCTCCTCAACATGGCGGTGTGTTCCTTTTTACTCCCCTATCAAATTTACTAGCAGGTTGAAATTGTTTTTCATGGAAGGCCTATAGGAAACTAGTTTATTCCAATTGGAGTCTGGTCTGTAATTAAATAAAATAAGGTTTCACATTATTGTAATAGATGCATGAAAATATTCCATGGATGTCAAACTATTTTTAGTTTTAGTCAGTCATAGATGTGTGGAATTGTTCCTCTTTTTCTGCTTTCCCTTTTCTTTGTTTCTTCCTTAGCTTGTCATCTTATACTACTTTTTTGAAATCTAGAATAACTTCCCAAGAACTCTAGAGGCTCTTATACTGCACTTGCTTTCACCGGTTGGAGCAGAAGCTCTTACTCGAAAATTTGATCAGATGGATCAAAGCAACTCTGAGGAGGATCAGTTAATTTTATTCTTACAATATTTTCTTCTTCTTTTCTTCTAATATTATGGAGGCTCGGGGAAATATCTTACGTATGGCTTTTATCCCATTCGTCTCAGGAAAAGATTCTACGAAATTTTCTATAGTTCATTTGATGATCAATTTGCTGTGATGGATGCAATTCTAAACAGGAAAGAGTCTTTTGCCCGTCAGGTCATTGTAACTTTATTTGACAGTATTTTTACACTTCAACCATGATATCTTCCCTGTTGATCATAGTTTTCGCTATGTGTGCAATTTGTTTTAAATAATAGGGAGGGGAAATATGCCTTATTTTTCTCTCTTTCTTCCCCTATTCTATTTAAATAACAAAATACCGAGCAAATGAGTACCTTACTTGAACATGATATGTTCTATAGGTTGTATAATTGTGTCATTGAGTTCTAATGTAGATAATATTAGTTATTTTGGTTTCGAAGGCAATATACGTGGATAACGACAAAAGTTTGTCTCCTATCTTTATCTCATTCTCCATAAACTTGGCTGACCTCAAATTGCATGGTGTGCTCAGCTTTTGTTCTTGTGAAACATCTTACTTGGTTTAATAGCTAGACACTTCAGTGTAGCTCTCACTTTCAGGCACTGATGGAAAAATGAGCAGCATATTGTTTCATTCAAAAACGTCTAGTCTTTTACCAATAAATCTGATTTAGGTACTGTTTCATAAGTTGATCACAAAGATCCTGAAAATATTGTGGCTGCTTGCCTTGGAGGAACTACAGCTCTTTTTTTATGGTGGTTACACTTTTCAGTTCCAAGTTGAGAAGCAATTTGTTTTTTAATTAAGTTTGATCAATTGCTTAAAACTGAGTTCTTTCATGTCATGACCTCAAATCTGTTCCCTTGCGTGAATTTGGTATCTTTTAATATTTTGAATCTTAATGAATGCGCATGCTCTCTAGCCATAGTTTTCTAGTTATCCTCACTTCTGTCTATTTTTTTTTTAATTCATTGCTCCATTTCAGCTTCTGTGTTTTGAAGCGAAATATTTTTGTTTTCATTCGTCATTTATTTATTTAAAAAACATTATTATCACCATCGCCATAGAATAAAGAACTAGCCAACCTGCATATTCATTTATACCTTTTTTTATTCCCTCCCTAATAAATAAGCGTGACCAGAGAATATGCTGTTGCAACGATTTGAAACGTTACTTTTTGATGTTGTGTGAATGTTATTAATGTTAACTTTAATTTCTGCGGCAGGCTTTCAAGAGTGTGCTGGATAAATATTTGGGAGTTAACATAGATGGGCCAAATCTGGGATCTTGAAGGAAGTCCTTTAAAGAAATTGGTCCTGCAGATTCTGGAGCATATCGATGCTATACATTTTCTAAAGCTCTCTCTCAATTGGTAGTTTTACATATCTATCCACAGCTATGTAGAATATAAATCATTACCTAACTCTAGGCATTACTTTGTAATTTATTTCAGATCCATTTCATATTGTATAGAGAAGGAAATAAAAAATGAAATTGCTTACAATCTACGCGATTCAAGTTTCAACTTTATGCTCCCAGTACCTCCATTTATCATCTAATTTTATCCCGCAGAGCTGCAGAAGTAAACTAGGAGTGCTGGCCTTTTATGTTTGCGACATTTTTTCTGGCCAAGGAAATAAAATTCTTTTAGTTAATAATTAAGGTTAGTGAGCTAGAATATAGTCATTCAGGAAAAATGACGTAAGCAGCAAGTAGACAACCTAAATGCTTTTGCCAGGTATGGTTGCAATTGAGTAGTGATTTATTGTCGTAGAGTACTCAAGTTAGTGATAGGATTACCTAGGAGCTTCTGTTTAATCTACAGATGAGACTGAAAAGTACATTGTGCACAAGCCAATGACCTCATTCTCAACTACTCTCATATTTTGACCCTTTTCTTTTTTCCCTATGATATCGTGCCATTATTCTCTTCTGGCTGTATTAGATGACAAGAATAGGATAACCATTCTGATGGGCCTAAATAAAATTAGAACGAATATGAACATTGTGGAGGAGATTTAGATAGAAATGTAATTTGCAATGGATATTCGTTTCTTGTAGAGTGGGAGTACCAAGATGGGCTGTGAAAAAAAGAATAAGGTAGCATAGGGGTCTGCGGTAGAAGGAGGGAAAAAGGAGATAAAAGCATGGAAAAGAAGGGTCTGTAAATATTCAAGATTGGAAGGAAGAAAAGAGGGAAAAGAAAAGTTAGTTGAGATGAGATTCCCTGATGGGTGATGACATGGGCAGGTAATTTTAATAGAAGAAGAGAGCGGGAGGGAATAGAAGCTTTTTGGTTTTGTCTGTTTGTGCAACACAGAGGGAGATAAAAAAAGATGCAGTCTTTTTTACCAGGCAAATGGCATATTGTACCTTAATCCTGCAACTCATGCACATACTTTCTAAAAGCTAGGATATACCATAATGCCCAATCCTCCTTTCATTAATCCCCAGGTTCTCTCTCTCCCTCTCACTCTCTGTGTGTTTTTTTTTCTCTCTTTTTCTCTGTGAATATCCTAATAACCTTTTCCTTGGTTTAGTTGATAGGCTTTGCCATTTTTAAATTGTGTGTGTGTTTGTTTTTTTTTGCTTTTTTTTTGTACAATTCCAAAACCCTTTTATCCAAAGTAAGCTGACTGCATTTTGTCACAGTGGCTGCAGGAATCACATAAAGGTAGATGCACCACTTTGCATTATCACAAGGGCTTTTTACCCTCATCAACTTAGAAGAGGATTATAAATGTATATATATATAAATATTGTTTTTTCTTTTCCACTTAGACACATGAAAGAAAAAATATACACCACTTGAGCATAGCACAACAAAGTTTGCTCACAACACAATTAAGATATAAGTAACTTTTTCTATAAACCAAAAGTTTGAATCTCCATCCAACCCTTGCAATTGTAGTGTTATATTCTCAAAATATTTTGTTCACATTGAAAAATCTAACCGTGGAATACGAGAACGTATCTATATGAAAAAATTCCCCCCCTTTTTTTAGAGTAAAGTGTTTGATTTCTTTTCAAGCATGCTGAAGAATAATATATTGTACCAATGATTGATGTGATGATCTGATAACAGTAGCTAGACTATATGAGAAAGCAGAGATGGGACAAGGTTTAAGTCAATAATTGGGAATGTTATTGCAGGTTAAGCTGCCTACTAAAGGTCGTGATATTGTGGGGAATATGCACAGAAATTGATAAAGCCCTCTTAGCACTTAGCAGCAACAACAACAAAAAGAAAGACTCAACACAGAATTTGCAATTCAAACTTCCAGAGCTCTTTGTTGGTATCATTTTCATCACCGTTGACATTTTTTCTCCTGTCTTTAATTTTTTTTTCTTCTTCTTTTCTCTTCTTTTCTTTTCTTTCCTTTTTCTTTTTCTTCCTTTAGGTTTTTAGTTTGCAGCAGCACCTAAGTCCCGGACCACCACCACAAACAATCACTCACTGAGGCACAAATTCACATAGCACCATCAACTTAGTTTGCTTTTGTTTTTTTAGAGGGGGAAAAAAAATACTTGCACTTGCAGCCAAATTTTACTGCTCCTCCATCTGACTTTACAAAAGGCTACTCAATCAAAATATTTCCAGTAATTTCTAAGTACCTCTAGAAAAGTTGTGAAGAAAAAGAAATTCTTGGGATTTGATCTCCGCCTCTTAAAATTTTCAACTCGAATTTCACCCATGGCGTGGAAAAGAATGTTATCTTGCTTCCATTTACCATGGTCTTCGAGCCTCTTTCTCTTTCTAATTCTATTGCCATTTGCTTTTGCCAATTCTTGCCTATGATAGTAATGGTAATAAGGTTGATTATTTGATAGGACCAATGAGTAGTGTTCACACGAATTGACTGGTTTGATTTGGTTTTTCCCACTTCAACTTTAAATTTGGATTGCTTCGAACAAAATTTTCATTTAAATTAAGATTTAATAACATTTTTTAGCTCATGTAGTTTAATTTTAATTTAGTTTCAATCATTTTAAAAGTTTCATGATCGTCATTTTCTTTTCTTTAAAGTTTATCAATAATTCTTATTGCTGAAGATGAGTAATATATATATATTTAATGTAGGAATATATTTTTGGTTGCACTATGAATTTTTTTTTCCAATTACGTAATACCTTAGAACTCAACTCAAATTCATATTTTTTATACGGGTCATTTTTATTGACCTGACCGCTTAGCTCGACATCCTACAACTAAGGAGCCTCCTAGGGAAAAATGCTCATCCATGTCACTCTTGTCAGCTTAGTGTCATATGGCTCAAATCATTCATGGTCCCTCTTGAGCTCCATGGTATGGCAACACGCCTTTACTTTCAGTCATGTGATCCAAAAAGTACTCTTAAGGAGTAAGATTTCCTCTTTTTACTGCTCATCTCTTCTCGAGAATCCATACATCCTAGCTACCTCTCTCGAGTACAGGTTTAAGTTTGGCCTCAATGAAAAAGAGCTGTGTGCATTATACGAACATAAAACAAACGATCGGGATCATTCAATACAAATGGTATGAACACGATACCAAAGCAGGGTTGTCTTAGACCTTGTGATGGGGCTATATAGCCCCAAAAATATAGATAGCATTCAAAGGATTTACTTGTTACTAATAGAGTCTAGCCTATATTAGCTAGGTAGTAAAATCATTCAACTTAGGCTTCCCCAATTGGGCTCTTACTCATGCTCCTCGATTTAGATGCAATAACATGCCTCTGCTTCTCAACTTGCTGATAAACTAATAAGCTCAACTTTCAGAGAAATCTTCAAATCATGCAACAATCATTTTAGCCATCTAATCAAAAGGATAAGTTCTTCACTACCAAAGTTTGATGTGTGCCACATTTTGTCTTCTACCTATAAAACTCATTTTGCCTGAATGATTTTGGTACCTTTGAATGAACTCTCATTCAAAGACACTACTCTCATTGAATTATCGGTTTCCTAGCTATGTTTAGTATATGTTGGATGCTCGAGTGTCTTTCTTAAGATTTTAACTCGTGCATTTTTCAACTAATGTGACTTAACAAACGTTCATATCATGGAGCTTATTTGTTATATATGTTCATAAATGAACTACCACATTGGACTTTTGTTTCTTAGTATAAATGGATGAATGCTAAACTCTAATCTAAAAATAGAAACAATAATAAAATTTATAATGTATTATTATATATGAATCAAATTGAAATTAAGATGGTAGTCAATTTACGAATACAACTTTTGAAAATGAGATTGTTTGAGGCCCCTCATAGGTACAAATCAGAATCCCCCTTTTTTGACGAATCAACAGATCCATGATTTCTTGAAATCCCTCACAAATGCACAGAAGAAGGGTCAGGGAAGGAAAAAACAAGACAAAACAGAAATGGTGGATAACAATAGAAATGGTTTACATTTTTGCAAAGAGAGAATTAATGAGTTAAAAAATATGAATATGAGAAAAAAAGAAAAAAGAAAAAAGAAAAAAGATGTTGAAATGAGGAAGAGAGTGGCGTCGCTGTCGAACAAATGCTGGCCTTTGGGTCCCCTATGGGTATGGGGCCATAACCACATTTGTCGCTCTCAAAGAGTACACCCATATGGCTCCCACCACCGACGCCTCCCTCTCTCCACATACCACACTCTCTCTCTCTCTCTCTCCCTCTCTCCTTTCCTATTCCCATCTCTCATCTTTGGTTTAGTCCTTATAGTTTGTACATGATGTAGGTTTATTCTTCTAAATCGTTTTAGAAAGTTCTAATTTGATCTCTACGATTGGACAACATGTGAGAGGGAAGATTTGAACTTCTGACCTTTTGATCAATGATAGACTGGCCAAAAGAAAATGTATGTAACATGTAAACAAAATTATCAATGTATAGTAAGGTCAAAGATACTCGAGGAGTTTTACCTACATGATAGAGAGGAAAATTGAACGTGAGTACAAAGACTAAAATGGAAACTTAGCGTATTACTTTTCTCATTTAATATGCATGCTATCCTTTTTTTTAAGTCTCAACAAAACGAAGACAAATGACACTTTTTGGGGTTGTGAAACTTCTTAATTTGTTTTTGAAGATTTGCTAACTTGAGTATAGTTTAACCAATTAAACTATAGTTTCCCAACTAAAAGATTGTGAGTTTGAATCTCCATTATCACATATTTTTTAACTAAAAAAAAGATTTTTTTTTTAGTTTAACATTTGTAAGGATGAGAGATCGAAGTACATGACTTTATCTACTGAACTATGCTTGAATTGACCAAAAAAAAGAAAAAATGTTAAAAGGTTAGAAGAAGTGATTCAGTTTGATTTCTCAAATCTATAGAATACGTATATATACAATAAATGGTTCAACTACAGAAAGGATTTGTACTAAAAAGGAAAAAAAAAGTCATTTCCATCAAACAGGGAATTTTTTTTTAAAAAATATATATATATATATATATATTTTTTTTCATATTACGTCTTCAAACAAATGGTATTGAGCTGAAAAACTCAGAAAAAGCGAGGCAGAGAGCTTTTGAAGGTCTCTGACCATAATTAAATGATATTAGGAAGGGTATAATTGTAATTTTATTGCATGCGACTATTGTTTTCCGTGATTCATGTAGGTCCATCATTCCATTATCACGAGAAGAAAAAAAAAAAAAAGCGTCGGTTCTAATTTTAATAATATTGTTTCCCCTTGCCTTTGGATTTGTTTCCTACCAATAAAATTAAATTACTTATTTTTTTTCTAAAGAAAAAAATAAAAATAAAAACATTATAATAACATTCCATAATGGTGGCTAAGTTGAATTAACATCATAAACTCTCCCCACCTACCGTTCTTTGTCAATTCTAAATCATATTTAATTATTTTGACAAAAATAACAAAAACACATTTTCAATAATTTCCTTAATTCTATTTTGATCTAATTTTTCTATTCATTATTTTGAACAAAATCACTATTTTATGATTTGAGTGTAAGGTTTTTTTCTTGTTTGAATTGAGTGAATGAATGAATAAGTTAATTTTTAAGATAAAAAAATGCTACTTTTATGAAATATTAATTAATGAAAAATATTGGAAATTAAATAAACATAATTTGTATTTGAAATATCTTTATGAAAAGTAGAAACATTAACTTTTTATGCGTATTGCATAGAGCATGTTGACATTCGATAATAGGTCTTTTTTTTTTTTTTTTTGAAATAGTATTTGATAATAAACCTAAATCTTATTTTCGTTCTTAAATTTTTTATTTATTATATTTTAATTCTTATACTTTTGAAATATTTTGTTATCGTCACTAAATTTTCCAAAAAGTTCATTTTAGTATCTGCCATTTAATTTTCAAATTAAAATAAAAAAATTTCAAGTGATTTGTTCACAAATTCGATATATACTAGATCTAATATATAGAATTTAAGACACAAATCTATATGACACTATATTATTACAAAAGTTACCCGATAAATGTACCATATAGAAATTCAAATAGAAAGAACTAATATAAATTTTCATATAAAGCTGAAACACTAAAAACGTAGGAGTTTAAGGATTAAAACAAGATTTTTCGAGATTGATATAACATGAAAAATTGCATTCATTAAAGTTTAGTAACCTCAAAAACAAAAAGATAAAAAAGAGAGAAAGGAAAGAAAACCACATTGTTTTTCTTTTGTTTTTTTTCTTAAAATAAAAAACGACATCGTTTGACTCTAACAGTCCCCCCAAGTTTGATTCGCAGGTGGCTCCGCATATCCAAATCCACCATTTTGTGGTTTATTATTAAAAATCTGGTGGTGATGTTGCATTTCCAATCCTTCTGCGTACGTTAGCATATCCTTAACACTCATGCTAACCTGCACCGCTGCACCCCCGCCGGAACCACCACCACCGCAGCCGCCGTTCCCATCTCCGGTCAGGCCCAGAAAGTCCCTGGTCAGCCGGTCACTCTTCTGCCACGTGGCGGAGGCCGAGAGATGGCCGTAATCCGGCCCGAGTTGACTCAGTGAGTCAAGGTGACTGGGAGGGCCAAACTCGGGCATCCCCATGTTGTGGAAGTGAGTCATGTGGCCCACCGACTCGGGCTGATGGTGACCGGATTTTGCAGCGCCAACGCCCACTGTTGCAGCCTTTTGGAGTAGGGCAGTGGCTGACAGGTGAGGTGACGTGGCAGCATTTGAGGAAGGTTGTACCGACACGTGGAGGTTCCTGAAGGGTGAGGTTATCATGGAGGATGAGGAGCCTGACTTTAGAGCAAAAGGGTTGCTGCTGCTGTTGTTGGTAGAGGAATTGGAGAGGGGCAAAGTTGGAATTTGGTGAAAATGGTGAGAATGAGATTGGGAATGTGAATCCTCTGGCTTGATAATTTGGAGGGTGTGATTATTAGGGTTAGGGTTTTGGGTATGATCCCAAGGGTTTAGCAGCGGCGGTGGCAACGGCAGTGATGGCGGCGATAATGGTGCATTTGGGAATTGGTGGTGGCTGCCAAAAGGGAAGAGAGATTGGGCGGTTGCGGATGACGACGGATTTATAGTCGCGGTGGCACCGGAGGCAGCGGCGGCCACCATGGCCAATTGGTTGGCTGAGAGCCTTGCACTTTCTTCAGCCAATGCATCACAAAAGGCTCTGTGGGTTATGAAGCTATCCTTCCTACAAAAAAAAAAATATATTATGTGTTTTTCCATGCAATGATTAGAGATTCACCAAACACAATTGAATTTCAAAAAGAAAGAATGAAAAAGCAAAAAGACCCATTAATCAATCTCATATGACAACCAATTCTATTCCACCAAAAAAAACAACAAAAAAAAGGTGTTGTTGAAAAGGGAATTGTTTTATTGCCATGCAGTTATATGAAGCATATGTGTGTTTTAACAAATTAGATTGAATTTCCTTCAACAACACGTGAAGTGAGAGATTCGAACCCGTGACTTCTTAATCAGAAAAATATATCTTTAACTACTTGAATTATGCTCGGTTTAGCAATTTACTTTCATACATCCACTCTGACTTTAGTAAAAGAAGCCTTAAAGATTCATGCAGGATCATAAATTCTCTCACATTTGACCCAAAAAGCAAAACATGGTTCCAAATGAAAAACTCTCTCTCTTTTAGGTCAAATTAAAAGTAGAGAGAGAAAGATAAACACATAGAAGCTGTACACCAGCCAAAAAAAATGCCAAGAAATTAGTAAACTTAAACACACAGACAAAAAAAAAAAAAGAAAACTTTATTTTTCCCTTTAGTGTACTGTAGCACATGCATGCAAACAAAGAACATCAGTGGGTAATATTTATACATACACACAAACAAGCCTCTAATTCTTTCCTTCATGTATTTTTCTTCTATGGAGCAAAATAGAGAGAGAAAAAAAATAGGACATAAAGGGCAAGAAAATAAATAAATAAATAAATAAAGAATCAAGCAAGTGATAAAATATCAGATTTTGTTGCAGATTTATCCAGTTTTCATAATGATGAAAGGGTTCAGAATTTCAGAGCTCTGCAAGTGAATAATTAATTATGACATCTATCTCTCTCAAATAATAATAATGCAAACTCGTCACGGATCCATAATAATATCCTTAAAAACATTCAGAATTTCAGTCAAATATTTCTTCACTGTTTTCCATAGCTCAAAAGCATCTCTCACAATTCACCACCCCAAAAAAAAACCCATGAAATTTAATCAAGATTTGAAACAAACCCACAAAAGATATTGAAAAATTCTTCATGATCATCTAATATACAAAGTTTTTTCAATTGTGACATTTAGGTAAAAAAGGATGCAAAAATTGAGAGGTAAGAAATTACTTAATTAATTTTTCATGTTTCTACATCTAAAAAAATGCCATACAAAATTCAGGCCCATATATTTATTTGTGTAAAAACATTCCATGCATAGAATTTTACCATATTAGTAGTAGTGAAAACATGAATTGGAAAAAATTGCCAAAATAAAAGACACTAGGAGGCTTCCCATTCAAAACAAAAGACCAATCCTTTTGGGTTAAAAAAAAAAAAAAACTCATTGAATTCAAAAACAAAGAAAGATCAGTACAGAAAGGAATTAAATGAAGAACATAAAAACATTATAATTTGAGAAATTTGAAATTTTTTACCTTGAGAAAAGGGTTCCACAGTCACATCTATATTCCCTAGTGCCACAAGTTTTGGAGTGAGCCTTCCAATCAGATTGAACTGCATAAACTTTAGAGCATTTATCACATTTCCATTTCTTTTCTCCATGTTTTCTACAGTAATGTTTTTTGATTCCTGTGAGATCTCCTAAAGCTCTTGAAGGATGATGATGAACACATGTGGGTTCTGGGCAAACATAGGCTTTTTTCTTCACTTCTTTGCTGTTTCTTTGCTTCAATTTCCATGGCAGATTGTGACCTCTTCTATGCAGTTGCAAGTTTTGATCCCTTTGGAAACCCTTGTTGCAAATCTCACACACGAATCTGTTTGTGGCAAGAAGTGTTTTTGGTGAAAGTGCTATCACTTCTGCATCTGGGTCTGCCAAGAAACACCTCCAAAAGTTATATAAGATTAATTGAATTTGGATTTATGGAAAATTTTTAATTGGGGTTCTTTTTTCTTTAAATTTGTTTATGCTTCTAAACATAGCTCTGGTAATTAGCTGTTACATGGTTTTGATGAATTTTAGAATCAAACAAAATCTAGTTTCTTGTTGATGAGAAATAGGAAATGAGAACGTCGTACAAAACGAGAGGGTCAGGAAGAAGCGACTTTGGCGTACCTGGGTTACCGGGAAGGCTTCGTTTCTTCTTGGCCTTTTGTGGTGGGTGATGAATATCAGAAAAAGTTGGAAGAAGTGGGTTTAAGCAGCTGAAATCTGGCTGGACTCTTGTGCCAGAAGAGACGCTAGCTTCTTCAGACAAAGAAGTTGAATTGGACATAGTTGCAGGAAACATATTTACCAACAAAAAAAAAGAAAAAAAAATTCTCTTTTTTTATGCCCTTGGGAGAAAACTCCAACAGAGATAACAACAAGAAAAAAAATACCAAAAACTGATAAATCAATCTGATCTCTTTTTTGTTTTTGTTGTTGTGGGTTGAGACTGAGAGAGCCTCACTTCAAGAGTATTAAATTCAAAACCCCTTCTCACAAATGAGAGAGAGAGAGAAAGAGAGAGAGATATTAATACAAGAAAAGCCAAAGTTGTGAGAGAAAGAGAGAGAGAGAGAGAGAGAATAATTCTGAAAAATCCCTTCCCTTTGGAATCCCAGACTTAATTAGCTACCACAAGAAGTACTGAAAGAAGCCTTCATCATATGGGAATTGGTTGTGAAGCCAAAAAAAAAAAGAAAAACAAGAAAAAAACATCAAAACATGGTTATGTCTTGATTCTCCATGATGGGTTATTCTCCAAAAGTCACTATCTCAAACCTCTGTTCTCTTTCTTCTTGTTCTTCAAAACTCTCATAAGAAGCTCTCAAGATCAAGACCTTATATGGCCTTTTTGAGAGAGAGATTTGAAGAAGGTGCAAAATGGGAAGAGAGTCTTTGCTTGTGGTTTTGTTGATCCAAGATTGATGATTGAAGTGGAAGAGACTATAAGGGAAGGGAAAGAGAGAAAATGAGAGATTAAAAGGGAGACCCAGGTGACCAAAAAAAAAAAAGGCTATAAAAACACTAAAAAAGCTAAATGAAAAGAAAATTCTTCAATGAGAGAGAAAGAGATAAGTGCTAAGGGCTAAGGCCATGGCACAGCTTCAAGCAAAAAAGACCTAATCCCAAGTTTCTATCTTTGCTTTTTTTTTTCTTTTCTTTTTTTTTTTTTTAAATTTCTCAAACCCACTTGATGATGATTGCTTGTTTTTGTTTTTGATTAATTAGCCATGTTAAAAACATTATTTACCTTTTAATAATTTCCTTCTCAATCCCCTTTTTTTTACCTATGACGACCTTGGCCACACACACTTTCTGTCTTGTTCCTGTAATAAAATACCCAAACTCAAAAAGGGTATTGAGATTTGAATGGAATGATTTTATTAAAAGGGGAGAGAGATTGAGATAAAAAGGCTAGAGAGGAAAATTTATAATACTAAACTTACTTTTTTATTCGCAATTAGACTTATCATTACATGTTGTCAATATGAACTTATCTCAATTGGTTAAGACATATCTCTTCGATTAAAAGGTCGAATCTCCACTAACGACATATCATTACGTGATATATTGAAAACTTATTTTCAAGAGAGTAGAGATTGTCTTATGAGGATGAGAAGGTTAAAAAGCTTTTGTTGGGATAAAGGAGAGAGACCATCTTACTCATAATGCTCTCAATCCTTTTTTTTTTTTTTTTTCCATAAAACCCCACAAAAACCTAACATGATTGATCCATTGATTGACTCTCCCACTTCACTTCACTCTTCATTATACTTTTTCTTTCCCTCTTTTTACCACTATTTTCTTAATCATATCAATATTATCTCACTCCATAAAAAAAAAAAAAATCTTTATACATTTTTCAATTTCTTTTACTCTATAACATCACCTAATTTCCCTTTAACACCATCTCTCTTGAGCTTTTTACTTTTCATATGAAATCATTTTATTTTCATTAGGTTTCATATGTCCCAAAAGTCCAACTCCATGCAATGATTTTGAGGTGAAATAAGTATATCCCAACTTTCTCCTATCTATCAAATACAAATTATTTCTCTCTCTTGGGTATTATTGGCTTTTTTTCCTCTCTCTCTCTCCTCAATTAAATATATTTAGAGAGAATTATATATAAATAAAAATATATATATTCTCAAGAAAAATTTAAAAGGGAATGTAATAGTGAAAGCGATGAAGGCTAACCCCACCAAGAGGGGAGGATCGCAGGCCTCCTCTTCTTCTTTCCTTTTCTCAACTTTCTTTATTCCAAACCTAAATCTAAAGGCAAATGGAACTATTTTAACCATACAAATTCTCCATTTTGGCCTCCCCCATTAACACACTTGGCAAAAGTTGGACTCTTTATCAAAGGGTAGAGTTGTCTTTTTCCACCTAACTCAAATTCAAAGAATTTTTTTTTCCCTCTCTCTCTCTCTCCTAATTGCATGCATGGCCTAAACATGGCAAGTAGCATGCAAATTAGAGAGAGATTTTAAAAAATATGTGTGTTGTGTTTGCAAAAAGGGACCCATTTTGCCATATATCTTATGGTTGCCCTTAAAAATCCTCAAGAATCCTATGTGTGTGTGTGGATTTATCTTTGATATTCATTTGTAGGACTTTTTAAGGGGATATTCCCAATCTCCTTTTTTCTTTGTTTTGATAAGGTAAGATTTATGCTTCATTTATTCACCTTTAATATATATAATAAATAAAGATCCCAACCTACGTACGTAACTTCCCTTCTGAAAAAAAAAAAGAAAAAAGAAAAAAGAAAAAAGACCCTTTAAAAAAAAATATTCTTCATTGGAAAAAAAAATCCACTTTGTTAATCTATGTGTGTTTGGTTATCGTACCAATGTTATTCTCAATTTTTGTTTTCAAGAACTATAATCCAAGGTTGTTTGGAAGAAAATTTAGTATTATTCAATTTTTTTTTTTTTTTTTTTTTTGAGTTGAGCAGTCTATTTAAAGTTACAATTCACAATTCTATATTTTATGATAGAACAAAACTTATGTCTATTTATTGGAGTAAACGGTAATTCTACTTATTTACCTTTTATCTAATAATCGTTTTTCGTAGTTTCAACTTTAAGATCAACGATATAACATGTGTTTTATCTACACATCAACAAGATTTACTTATATATCAATAAAATGTTTACTTTAAAATTAGTATTAAAAAAGAACAACTTGACATATCTTTGAATCAATTTTATGAATTACAATTCAAACAAAGGAGAGTGAGTTGTTGAAATTCATGACTTTTAGAGAAAAGCTATTAATGTCTTTGAGTAATGTTTAGGGTAAAAAAAAAAGGCATTTGGTCCAAATTTATGTATTGGTAAATAACGCTAGAGGTAAAAAAAAATGGAAATATTTACAAAAACCAACACTAGATTCTCTGCCACACTCTTGTAACAGTCACCTATTTAGAGAGAGAGAGAGAAAATGGAATGCACATGAGATATTGACTGAGTTGGTAAACCTACTTGACTGGTAATTTTTACCTTTTACAGTTACTGATTTGCAAAATATCATTCCATCTTTAAAATACCATTTTCTTAAAAAAAAAAAAAAAAAAAAAAAATCTTTTTATGATTTTGTTTTTTTATTTTTTTCGTGTGAGAGAGAAAGAGAAGAATATTGATGAATGAGAAAGAAATACGTCCGTGCGGGCCACGCCTTATTCACGGGTTCTCCTATTACCAGATTCTGCCATCTAAGTTTTCCCTCTTTTTCTATTAAACCCCTTATTTTAACCCAAATTTACAGTTTACCACTCTTTTTTCTTTCTTTAACATTTTCCCCAACTTATTTTTTTTTTTTTAACATTTTTCATTGGCGAGGGACTGAGTTAGTCTTTTAAATATGTGTAATTTGTGATCAATACCCTAACAATGGCCCTTAACTATTAAATAGAGAAATTTGCAAGCCGTAATTTTTTCTAAAGTATATATATAAACTAAAGGAAAGAGATTTATTATAAAGTGAGAGGAGTTTATTTATCCCCTATTCCTTCTCCACTCTCGCCCTTAAAAGTTACAAATTTAGCCAACAAACTTTGTTAAATAAGTCTCTAAATTTAAAAAAAATTTCTAAAAAATTTTTAATTTTCAATTTTGTGTATAATAGGTTTTTGAACTTTCAAAATTCTGCTTCTAATAGATTCTTTAACTTAATTAACATTTTCTAAAATTCATGAACTAATTAGGCACAAAATTGAAAGTGCAAGGTTCTTATTAGACACAAACTAAAATTTTATGTCGAATAGATCTTTTAATTTTAATAATGTTAAATATGTTAGAGACGGACTAAAATACAAAATTAAAAGTTAATGAACTTCTTTTAACACTTTTAAAGTTTAGGGTCCTATGACAAGCTAAAATTTTATGTCAAATAGATCTTTTAATTTAAAAAAATTTGAACGTGTTAGGGACCTGATAGATACAAAATTAAAAGCTTAGGGACGACTTCTTTGACACTTTTAAAGTTCGGAGAGATCCATTAGGCATAAAATACAAAGATTAAGAACTTCTTTGACACTTTTTTTTTTTTAATTTATTTATGAGACCTCTATTTGACACAAGCTTGGAAGTTCAAGTAATAAACTAATTTAACTTGTTATTATTTTTAAAGTATTCACAAATATATGTTTTTAATAAACGTTATTACAAATAAATACTAATTGTAAATATAGAATTTGTTAAGATATTCATTAATTATTGTCGAATGGAGCATAGTTCAATTGGTTAGAAGCATGTCTAATTACCCGTACCCCTATTAATTATGTGTTTATTTGGTAATGACTTTTTTTTTTCAAAAAAAAAAAAAAAAAAAATCAAACTTGCAACAATTTTTGTCTCCTAATCAATTCTTTAAAAATTTTCTAAAAATACATCCTAACACACATAATATTAAAAAAATTGGTTTTGTTTTGTTTTTGAAAATAAAAATTGCTTCAAAGTTCTCTCATGGAAATGGTTGTTTTTGCTACCTCAAAACTTCTGTTCCACATAATTAAACTCATAAGGTTTTTTCTTATATAAAAGATTAAGAGTTTCAGATCAATTTAGAAAAAAGTGTTTTTTGAATAAAATTATTTTTTTAAATGAGCGCTTCTACAACAATTAACAATTTAAAATGTGATTAATATAATTTCTTGACTAATTTAAATAATCAAAAGTATTTTTTTAAAAAATCTTAACAAATAAAATACAATTTAAAAAAGTTGGATTAATTGGATAACTATTTTTGAAAAAACACAAAGAGATAGATTATCCAAAAATATCTTTTAAAGTAATCTAATTTTTTTAAAGTACATTTTATTTGTTAAGATGTTTTCATAAAACACTTCTGATTTTTTAAAATTATTCAAAAAACTATACTAAACACATTTTAAATTATTCATTTGTTTAAAAAATTGTTCATAGAAAAAGTAAATTTATTTAAAGAACGTTTTTTTCAAACTTATTCAAAACACACCATAAATTTTTAATTTTTTTATACATAAAAAATAAAAAGGAAGAAAAAACCTCTCTTTCATTTGCTATATCTTGACATGTTCTTCTCTGTCTGTTTATGTGTATGTGAATCTATTATAATAATTATATGCTATGTAAAATGTGTTTAATTTTGGTTTTTTATTTTTATTTTTTTTAAAGATCTAACAAAAATATATCAAAAAATAAAAAGAGAAGACATCTCAACTCTTGGGAATCAAGTTTCCCATATCCTTATATTATTAGAAAATATATTTGAAAGTGTTTGTAAGTAAGATAAAATCCTTAAATATACTTTTTACATAAAATATTTATGTTTGACTATAATTTTAAAATATTTTACAAAAATATCTCAAAAGTATTTAAAAGGGTTCTTTTAAAACAATCCATTGATGTGTTATTTATTCATTTTTTACTTAAATTTTTGGACTTCTCTTTACCTATACACACTATTTTTACTTAATATCTCATTACATAATTTCTATCACTAAATTTCTCTACACTCTCTCTATAAATATTTTATTTCTCCCTCACCCATTAACTTTTCTGTCAATTTGAGCATAACTTAGTGGATAACGACATGTACTAGCATCACAGAGGTCGATGGTTCAATCCATCATCCCCACAAATATTGAACTAAAAAAAAAAAACTATATTTTTCCTTTTCTTTTTTTTTTTCTATACATACTTGTTATCTCACTTATATACTTTTTTTTGTTGATTGATACTCATGTATAATTAATAGTTCAAAACATAGAGTTGATATGATGAACAATATATTATACATTATTCACATATAAATTAAGAAAAAAAATAAGGTTAGAGTCTTTTTTTTTTAAATTCAACAACATGTAAGGTAGGAAGGTTCAGACTCATGATGACCTCATGATCAAGAAGATATGTCTTTAACCAGTTGAACTATGTTCGATTTGGCAGATTGGAGTTTGTTTAATAGACAGAAGAGCAAACATTAGAAAATCAACGAAAACTTTTACTAGAAATCTTTGAGCATTTAAAATTGTAAAATTGTATGATAACACGAGAAATTAACTAGTAATGCAATTTTTTTTTTTTAAATTTTTTATGGAAGGTTATAACAAAAATGACTGAATTTGAAATTTGTTAAAAATAGAAGGACTAAACTAGAAATGAAGTTAAATTTGAAGGGCCAAAAATAAAAATAAAATAAAAATAGAGAGAGAGAGAGAGAGAGAGAAGAGAGAGAAAATGTGGGATTTTGTTGTGTAGATAAGGGTGGTGGTGGTTGGACATGGACTTCAGATTTGGGCCAACAATGCTCTGTTACTTCATGGGATGTTTCTGGTCAATACCCCATGTGGTCCCTTCCCTATACCCTATTCCTCTCCTCTTTTGTCAGAAACCAAAAATATTGGATAATAATTAGTTCATAGTAACCAAAAAAAAAAAAAAAAAAAAAAAAAATAAGTTAAAACATAGTTTTAATTTTTTTAATTTATTCCTATTATTATACTAATAGTATAGTTTCTAGATTTTTATAAAATTTTATTTTAGTCTCTTCACTTTTAAATGGTACCACTTGATTTGTTGTTTATTAGGTTAAATTAAACATTTAATCTACGAATTTTCAGAGTTGTGCCCGACAAGTCTATAATACTTTAAGAAGTTTCTAGTGAGTTTTTGAATTCTCAATTTTGTCTCTAATAGATCATTTCTATTAGAAAAATTATTAGAGGAGGCTCCCATAACGTGGCTGGTAGTTTTACACTGTTAGATATATAAGAGAGAAACTACACAAGTATTTCAACTGTGTATCTAATAGTTCTTAGGGGCATGCAAATTTAGACTGTCAAATGGTTATTGAGAGGCTATCCATTGTGATAGTCTCATTCAATAAATTTTTTCTGTTATTGACTCTATTAGGTTAACAATTTAGGGCCTAAATTTATTCGAAATCAATTGGTTACGTAAGAATTAAAAAAATATAGGCATGCAAACGTTACTGTCATGAGATTAACAAAAAGACGTTTAATTAGACATAAGATTGAAATTTCAAGAACACACTAAAAGCTTATTAAAGTATAGAGATAAAAGGGATACAAAAGTCCGGAATTTATTAGAAAGTTTTTAAACGAAAATATTGTTATAATTTGCATACTTAAGTAAGTTGAATATTTCCATTCTACATTAAGAAAATATGAGAAAATAAAGCACATTAACGTGTACTATAAGTTGCATATTTCCCTTCCACATTGGCATCATAACAATTAATTTTCTTAAGCATTATGTCGGACAATAAAAAGTAAAGTCACTTTTTCTTGAAAAACTTTAATAGCAAGAACTAATTTAGAACTTATTATAATTTAAGAGCTCAAAAAATAAAATAAAATAAAATAAATATTGGGATGAAATTCGAAATTTGGTAAATTTTAAGAACCAACCCTCTGTATTTAACTTAAAATTGGAAACCAATCGTAAAAATATTTGATAACAATTTTATTTTTGTTTTCTCTTGTTTTTAAAACTATTAGATTTCTTCCTAATAATTTCTTTTTCCGTTTTATTATCTACTTTATAAGAACACTTCAAAAACTTTAAACATGTTTGATCAAAAAATGATTTTTTGATAACTTCTTTCTAATTAAAAGAATTTTTTTTGCTAGAACTTTAGCAATATATTTTACAAGATCAATAATTTGTTAATAAAGAAAATTAATTTTTTTAAATACACGAAAAAAAACAAACAAAGATTGGACATTATCATGACAAATCGCCAAGGGTATGTAGGGAATTTTCTAAAAAATATTTATAGAAAAAGGTAGCAAGGGGACAAAAATAAAAAAGGTAAAAATAAAAACATACTAAGAGACACTTTCCAATTAATTTAAACTGATATCAGATTTAAAGGAGCAAGAAAAATAGAAAATATATGTAATTATAAGGCACATATATTTAGATATATTGGAGCCATAAGGAATTATTTTTTATATTCTAATTTTACATATAAGGATATAAGAAAAGTATATTTCATAATAAACTGTTACATTTGATTAGAAAAGGCTGGGGGAGTTTTCAAGCCCACATGAAAAGCCCATAAAGGCCCAAATGATGATAATGAGGACAGTAATGGACATCTTTCACTCCAAGAATTAATAGAAATTAAAGAAACTATGATAATCAAAAGAGCGAGTTTTATTTATTTATTATTATTTTTAGTATAAAAACCAGAAAAGCAGGAGAAAAAAATAAGTGATAGAAGAAGAAATATCGGCACTGATATGCCGTACAACCCAAGACGAGTAGTCTTCAATCCAAATGCTGTTGAATTAGTGTCGTCTAGCATGGAGTGTCAGAAAATTAGCAACCGAGAGAGGTATTTCTTTTTATGTAGGAATGAAGTAGGAAACCCAAACTTTTTTTTTTTTTAGTAAAATGAAAGAAATACAAGTAGAAAAGTCAAACTTATACATAAGTTTAACTAGTTAAGACATATATTCTCAACTAAAATGTCAGGAGGTTTGAATATTCATTTTTACATATTGTTGAATTAAAAAAAAGAAAAAGAAATGAAGTAGGAAAAAAAAGATATATTTCGTATATTTATTTTGGTGTGAAAGATCACAAATTTATAATTTAATAGTGTAAAAATGGTTGAAAAAAAAAAAGACTAAGTTCGTACCTCATACGAGGACGAGTGACTGGTCAAGTCATGAAATTTTTGCATTTTGATCAACATGATATATACTAAAGCATGGATGACAAAATAAAGGTGTACGATTTGGGAGTGGTTTAGAATGCATTTAATTATAATTATCATAGTCAAAAGTATTTAGTTATAAATCATTTTAATGTTTGGTGGTACAAATTTAAAAATAATTATGAGAAGATTACAAGTATTTTTGAAGAATTAATATTTGATTTCTAGAGTGATTTTAGAATTATTAAATTACTAAAAATAGTATTACATTTTAGAGAACAAAAAAAATAAAAAATGAGTGAGAATAAAAAGCTAGAGATGGAGAGAGATACATTTTATAGATAGAAAAAAACTTAGAGAAAGAAAAAGTAACAAAAGTTTAGAGAGAGAAGAAAATTTAATAGAGAAAAAAATTTTAAAAGAGGAAAATAGGAGAATGAAAATAATGAGAGATTCAATCATTTTAGAACGGAAAAAAAGTTTGGAAAGACAAATTTTGTAAAGAGGAAAGTTAAAGTGGGTAGAAATATTTTAGAAAAAGAATATAAGTTGGTGAGAGAGTTTCAAAATTTTGTAGAGATAAAAAAAAAAATATTTTTTTTGAATTCAGATAAAAAAAATGTTAGACAAAGAAATAAATGAAAGAAATGGATTAACAAAAAAAAAATTTAGAGAAAGGAAGCTAGAGGGTTAGAGAAAAATTTTAGGGGAGAAAATTAATTTAGAGAGAAAAATTCGAGATATATTACAAAATTTTAGAGAAAAAAATTTACATAAAGAGGGGAAACAAAATTAGAGATAAATAGAGTTAGAGAGACAAAAATTTTAGGAAGTTAAAAATAATTTTTCTCAAAATTTTAAGTGAAAATAAGGTGAAATAGGATACTAGTCATTAAAAAGAAAATAGTAATTATTTGGCCAAAAATTACCTTTTAAGTGATTGACTAGGAATCGTTTCATTTTGGATATTTCTAAAATCATATATGTATTATTTCTAAACATTCCTATTTAAAAAATAATAATTTTGATAATGACAAAAGTGATTTTAGCCATCCCAAAATCAATCTCAAATATGCCCTAATAACTATGATTAAAATAATTATTTTTTAAAATTTTATAGAATGAGAATAAACTATTTTGAAAATTACAAAATTAAAATGAAATGAATCTTAATTTTTAAAACCTAAAAAGAGATTAATTTTTTTTTTATGTGATAATAATTTATTGATATATTTAATTATTGGTTCTAGATGTTAATCGACTATAATATTGAGTAAATGAAATATTTTCTAAATAAACGTTACTAACTTATATAAACCAATCTAAGGTACTATTTGCCAATTCGAGCATAGATCAGTAGATAAAGACATGTACTACAATCGCAAAGATCGATAGTTCAATCTCTTCATGTAACGACCCGACTTTCTAAGACTCAATTTCCTAGAATCGTTACAATCATGCATGCATAAAGCGTTCAAAT
>JAOANK020000065.1:420418-431375 GCA_026257165.2 Telfairia occidentalis | reverse complement strand
TCATTTTTGAATGCATTAAGCGTTCAATCGCTTCCGCTGGGAATTCGATTCCTTCATATGCAATGTTGTGTACACGACCCGACATATACTATGCAGTAGGCATTGTCAGTAGGTACCAGTCCAACCCTGGTGATGATCATTGGACTGCCGTTAAGAATATTCTCAAGTATCTTAAAGAACGAGGGACTATGTGCTTGCGAATGGCAGTTAGGATTTAATTATTGTGGGATACACTGACTTAGATTTTTAGACCGATATAGATTCTAGAAAATCTACTTTTGGATCCGTGTTCACTCTAAATGAAGGAGCCATAGTTTGTAGGAGTGTTAAGAAAAGTTGTACTACGGACTCCACCATGGAAGCTGAGTATGTAGCTGCTTGTGAAGCAGCAAAGAAAGCAGTATAGCTCAGGAAGTTCTTAACTGATTTGGAAGTAGTTCCAAATATGCATCTGCCAGTCACTCTGTATTGCGATAACGTGGTGCAGTGGCAAATTCTAAAGAACCTAGAAGCCATAAGTGCGGAAAGGACATCGAACGAAATTACCATCTCATCAAGGAGATCGTGCACAGAGGCGACGTTACTGTCAGACAAATAACGTCAGAGCAAAATATTGTTGATTCGTTTACAAAAGCCCTCACGGCTAAAGTGTTTAAGGGTCACCTACAGAATCTGGGCCTCAGAGTTTTATAATCTAGGGCAAGTTGGAGAAAATCTTGGTTATAAGATGCCCTAGTTTATTGTATTTATTATCTCTCTCTCTAAACTCAATGATATTTGTACACCACTGGAGTTTCAGTCCAAGTGGGAGTTTGTTGGGTTTTATGTCCTAAAACTCGTGGTTTTTAAACGTTTGAAAATTTCTATTATCAATAAAGTAGTTATTGAAGTTATTTAGTAAATTTGTTATTGAATAAGTAATTATAACTCTAAAAATCCAAAAAACGTAGAATCCATGGCTATAGTATGAGTACTTGAACTTTATGTGGAGACATAAAAATGGATCAAGTTTGAGTAAATAGCCTAAAAGGTCTATAGTATAAGGATTATGCTAGGTACCTTATCTTGGGGACACTATCAGACACGATTCACTTTGTATTTGATAGAAAGGATGTAATCCTGAATCGTTCATGTGGAGGCATGCAAGTGGTGGCGTTCTATGCAATGAGTTTGCATAAGACTAGATAGCGAAATAGTCACTATTTTTTTTAAACGTCGTTTACTGTTTAACACTAACAAATTTCAAATAGATGACCTTGGTAACTTGATCTTAATCTTGAGCTAATTATGAACTCTTGTTTATTCAGAATTATCATTAGATCTGCATGGGTGAGAGAGGCTCATCATCGCCTCGCCCCCCATTTCATGTGTAAGACAAGGTAGATAGCTGGGGACATAGTCCTGCAAGGTGAAATTCACCCCTACTCGACTTTAAGGATAGTAGAGAGGTTGATTCCTTAAGTGTTGATTCCAAGTCTTGAACAAGGGGCCTCACCCTCTCATTAGCTAGAGAGGGAACCGGTTGGTGGTTGGACCACAAACTAATTGTTTATTAGAGGGTCAGTGATACTTAAGAAGCAAGAGGTAACTCAGGGGTAAGACAGTAACTTTGACCCAGTTGAGATTACGAACAACTGATGAAGGGTCGACTTTTTGATCATAGTTATATTGAATGGACAGAAATATATCTATAGTGAGGAGAGTGTAGCTACGGACTTTTGTGGAGTGATCCGTTAGTTAACGAATGTTGGTTAACTAGGTTAAGGAGTTTAACCCGTTAATCTCAGATAGTTGGAGTTCATGATCTATAGGTTCATTAGGTCCCTCGACTAACTCACTTCGGACAAAACTTTCATACAGTATGGTAAAATGAATTTGAAACGTTCAAATTTGGTTAAGGGAGTGAGCATTAAATATATTCGATATATTTAACGTCTCAACGTTTAATTGCAAATTAAACGATCAAGGAGAGTTGAAAATGATGTTTAAATGAGATTTAAATATTATGTATATGAATATGAATTCATATTCGTATACATTATTTTTCCGAAAAGTTGGGATTGGTGTGGTTTTAATATTATTTTAATATATGATATTAAAATAATAATATTAAATTAAAATTGGTTTTAATGTAATATTATTTTCTTTCTATTATTATTTATTTTGGAAATAAATAAATCAAAAGGAAAAAGAAAAAAAGGAAAATAAAAAGAAAAAGAAAATGGAAAAGAGATGGAAAATGGAAAATCCATTTTTCCATTTTCCTCACCATGAAGCCTCACATGAAGCCACATCTTCTCCCCTTGATTCATCATCAATTGAGTGTCTATTGATGGTGAATTAAGTTTGCATGAATCCTTCTACAAATAGAGGTTTGATTCAAATGGTTGGTTGGTTGGTTGATGATTTTGGCTCCCAAAAGTGTGTTCTAAAGGTTAGAACTCCCCTTTTCTCTATCTTCTCCTCCCTCAATTCATCATAAATTTGGATCCCACAATCTGTTCTAAGGCAGGAGAATAGTCGAGAAGACTCCCGTGGTGGTCCAGCAAGTGTTCGTGATCAAATCCGTGAAGAAAAAAGATTGGCAGACACCCCCACCAAGCTGAGTTGGTCCTTCCCCACCTTAGCCAGAGGTAGAGGTGGGATCACTTGAATGTGAGTCATGTTTTAAAAGATGAACCAAAGAAGAAAATGCCAAAAAAAAAAAAACTAATCTATGAGGGAGCGAACACTACTAAGCTGTGAGCCTTCGCTCAAGAGGAGAATAAAGGCCTTTAAGAGAGGACCGAAAACTGTATACATACCCCAGAAGGCCACACTCAGTCGTTCGATCAAAAAAGCGATTGACGGTCAGATATGTGAGAAATTGAGGGTCTCACATCGCGCGTAGTGCAGATCATGTCAAAAACTGCGTCTAATTATCCTCGAGACATGTTGCATTAAAACGCGTCATTATGAGAGAAATCATCACGTCAACCATGCCACAAAGACACTCAGGTCAATCAGTATGCTACTTTGGGACCTTGTAAGGATAAGATCTACAAAAGGAGGTTGATGTTGGGAGTCAAATTAGAAGCTATCCATGTGGTAGCACATACCGAAGCTGGTTTAAAGAGAGTGACCCACCCTAATCACCTTAAAACGATAAACACCTTATCAAATAGTCTAGCTGCCCTCATGAGGTAAGGAATCACAGAGGTGATGCCCTTCGAGTTACCCAAAAAATATTTATGCCTCAAATCACGAGAGCACCATTATCATCGAAAGAGCAGACATTCACACCTAATTGAGCTCGACCCACTAGGCGGCTCCACCCATAATTGCAATAGTCATTCCTTTTTGTTGGTAAACACTAATTCTTGGCTCTTCTAGAGAGAACATTGTATATAACTAACTTGAGTGTCAAATTGTGGTCGGCAAAGCCCCGCACAAGAGCAAGTCTTTTCTTTGCAAGTCACCTCGACACTCCTATGCAAGTTCCTTCAGAGTGAGGGCCAATTTCACACAACAATAATGCTGCAAGCCAAAGGCCTTCTACAAATTGCAATTCGAGCACCCACACTTCTTTGATTCGATAACAAGCTATTAGCCTCGAATCAAAGTTTACATCTAAGAGAAAATATCAGCTGGATAAATATTAGAGATTATACTACTACACAATGAGTAAAAAATCATTGAAAGTCGTCAAAATATTGGCAATATATCAAAATTTTCGAGGTATGGCTATGAAAAGAAGGGATAAAATCATTTTTCCCTCGTATCAGCAATATTTTGATGTATTATTGATATATCGCAGATTTTTAATAAAAAATTTCTTCAAGTGATTTGGTGATGCTGGTGCGTGTACATCCTTGAGGTTGAGGGTTCAAACTCTAGATTTTATCTTTTTTTAATTTTTTTCCTCCTTTTCCGGTCTCTCTTTCTCTCTCCTTCATTCCATTCCATCACCTTCTCTCTATTTCATTTCTTCTCTTCTCTCTCTTGCATTAATATATATATATATTAATATATAATTTTTTCCTCTCTCTCATCCACTTTTTTTTTTTAATTCTCGATTTGTCTTAGTTTTTGTTATTATATAATTTATGTTTATTTTTTTATTTTGTGTTACCATTTTTTAATATAATATTTTACCTGACATATGAATAACATATAAAAATGGAAATTTTTCTTCAAAAAGAAAATTGTGTTACAAATTTAATATATAAAATGTATATTAATATTATAATATTTTTTTAATTTATTACAAAAAATTATCTTCATTAGTAACTAAAATAATAACATATATTTAATACCATCATTAAATTTTAATTCTCTTTCTCTTTTAAAGTTTGATTGTAATTTTTATATTATATTTAGAATGTAATTTTTATTATTATTATGAATTTGGACTTTTAATTTATTTTATTTTAAAAGATAAAATGACTTTTTTTTAAACAGAGGAGTAGCTTTTATTACGCAAGTACTTCACCAGTGGCTAATTGTAGAAGAGAAAATGACTTGAGCAATATTGTCATTACCAAAACAATTATATTAATGCTAGTGTAATAATCCAATGACATCATCATATTATTATATTATGAATCATGTTTTTGTGAACTAAATTTTTTTTTATCAATAAGTTATTCAAGTTTATATTTATTTTACCGTATTTAATACATTATCTATTATTTATTAATGCATATATTTGACTTTTAATTATTTGTATATATGTGCTTAAAATAATAGTTTAAAACTTAAATAAGTTTCTTTTAAAGTTTTACAAAAAAAATTGCAATACTTTTCATAAATTTATGTAATATCTATAATTTTTCTCGAAATATCCATTTATATTCAAATATTTGTCAATATATCCGTTATCGATATCGATATTTTCTTTCTTGCAATTACCACAAAAATCAATAAAATCAAATTCATTTTCGCAATTTTTTTCTTCAAAAATTTCGTATGAACGATTATATTAACTCATATAAGTCGAAAATTCAACATGATAATTAATTATTAATTTAAAATATTTGTCATGTAATTGATGGATGGAAACATTACTTTTTATATGTTCAATTATCTTATTTGGGTCTAATTTTTTTTTTTATAAGATTCTATTTTAGTCATTATCACTAAATGTTTGTATTATCTGTTAATCAAATTATTTATCCTTTTTTCAATATAAAAACAATGATAACTCAACTTTTATTTTTCAAGAATGATAACTCAATTGTTTATGTTTTTAGTAATTCAGTATATTTAATGCTCATTAATTAATATTTTCTAATATGTTTAAATCTCCACCTCTTCCTTTCTAATTAATGTTATATTTCTCGAAAAAAAAAAGGAAATAAATTGTAATTTTTTTTTTTTTTAGTTCAACACAAAAGATTGTAATGTAATGTTATATATACATAACTTACATTCTTTTATAAATAAATATATACAACTTACATTTTGTTTATAATAAATACTTATACGTGTATAACGTACGCATGTCCCTCAACATTTGTTTTTTGCTTCATTAATTTGAAACTCATTATTGGAACTATTTATAATTCAATCAATCGTATTATAAATAATCCTTATGTTACATACAAATTAGAAAAGTGTATAATACATTACACTATTTCTTTCCTTTTTGTCGTTACTCTATCTTTATTTTTTATTTTTTAAATTAAATAATATGAGAGACGATTCGACCATCTGACCTTAAAAAAATATGTAAGTAGTGTGTCATAACCAGCTGAGTTATGCTCAAGTTGAATATTATTTAACAAATTGTCAACATGACTTCAAATAATGTGTCTTAACGTGTTAATGAAAGTATGTATAAGAATCCCATAGGTTGGTTGAGGCAATCATGCAAATTAAAAATAAAAATAAAAATCTAAAAATAAAAATAGTTCATTTACCAAAAAGTATAAAAAAGTGTAAAAATAACAAACATTTGAAAAAGTATAAAAACAAAAATTGAAATCGTACAAAATGGTTCATAAATCTAAATGAAATAAATATAAAAGTTGATTTACCAAAATAAAGTCTAAATTAAAATTTTTAAATTGCACTGAACAAGAACGTTCTGCGGTATCGACTTTAAAAATTTTAGACACCAAAAATATATATAGTTAAAAATCTAAACTAACCAAAACTAAATGAGGACATTGAAATACAAATTAAAATAGAATTAGAAATCTAATTTATAATATAATTGAATTATAGTTATCTTTCAAATGTATCATGTCTCTTTTATAATTAATTCTTAATATTAATGGAAGAAACTGAACTTGAACTTATTGAAATTTATGGTCTAATAGAAAAAAAAAAAAACAACTTCATAAACTAAAATAAAAATAGGGTTGAATTACAAACTTAAAGTTTGATATATAATTATGTTAATTTAGTTCTTAAATTTTTAAAAATTTTATTATGTATTTGATTTTTAAATTTTGATTCTAACATATTCATATTGTTGATATTATTACTTAAGTATTGACATGCCACGTATGATGATTTGGATCAAACATAGCAATAAACGACGTAAGGGAATATGCACAAAATAATGACTAACACTAAATTTAAAATCCGCAAAATATATCTTTTAATTCCTATTATTTAATGTTAAAAAAATTAAATTATTTAAAGGTTTCAATTGAGTCTTTTATGTATTAACAATTTCAATTTAGTATTTTACTGTTTGTGAATTTTAAAATTAGTGAATGTCACAAAGTTAGAGAAGAAAAAAGTCATCCAAAAGAAAATTAAAGAACTAGAAATTTCTACCAATTCTTTGAAATTTGGAAGTTAAATTAGACTTTTCTCGTAAATTCTAAAGTTACATGATTATATAATAAAATCCTAACATTGCAGAGATTAATAAAAAGCCAAGATTTTTGAACTACATGATTTTCACAATGACATAACACTTAAGATAACATACATTGATCCATGACGTTTGATTCGGTAGTACAATTCTTGAGAATTATGTTTCTCTCTCTTAGTCTTCTTTAATACTCTATTAGCCCTTCTTCATGGAGAGAAAATACTATTTGAGTAGGCCGAGAGATGACCAATCCTTAGGATTTTATCTTTATATATACACCTTCCATCAGGGTGTGAATTAGGGAATTACCTTTTAATTAATTGGCCCGCTAACATAAACCTACAACATTATTGGAATAAATGTACATAGGTCACATTAATAATAATATTAGATTTAAAAGTCTAACATTCTCCCACTTGGTACATGTGACATTATTTTTTATATTTGATTAAAAAACATAATGTGCATGGTAAAAGATAAATTCATCTTCATATCATAATATCAATGTCAAGTAAGGAAACTAATAAGAATCAAGGCGGTCATACATCATTGCATCGATGTAATTCCTTTCATACATCACAAAATCAGTTCTTCACCTAACATGACCTATAATAAAGGTATTCAATAATGGTCCAACAATAAGTTCTTGTCAAAGACAAAATTCTATTTGATTTACGTAATTTCATTTATGTATATACTGATCATTCGAAACAGAAGTCGTAAAAGAAATTAGAAACAATAAATAAATGAGCTTAGAGTGACAAATAACGTAATCATAACATCGTAATAGTATCAACTAATGCCTATAAGTTTGACATGTTCCTTGAATGTCTTAGGTTACAATCCTTTTGTTAGTGGATCCAGAATCATAAGGTTAGTGATAATCAATTGATACTCTTTGTTTTTTAACATCTTCTTTTAGCGACAAAGCATTTTAAATTTCATAAGTTTTGCACATTCTAAATACATGTCGTTTTTTGAAAAGAAGATTGATGAAGTTACAATAATTTTCAGCAACTTGACATTATTGTTGACAATCCAAATCTTGAAATAAAGTTCAACAACCATAAATCTTGAATTATAGACTCAAAACATGCTACAAATTTAGCTTCCACAGTTGATGCAGTGAAGATGGACTACTTCACACTTTTCCTACAATTGCTCCTCTAGCTAATAGGAACAAATAGTCAATGTGGATTTTCATGTATCCACATATCCAGCATAATCTAAATCTATTTAATCACCTGAAAATGATCAAATCTTCTTTAAATAAGCATATAATCTTTCGTTCTTTGTAGATATAATGACACTTTCTTTGCAACTTTTCAATGATTCATTTATTGATTACTTTGATACTTACCCAACATACTGATAACATATATTGATATCTAGTTTGGTGCACGTCTGTGCAAATATTAAACTTCCAACAATAGAAGCACAAGGAATGATTTTCCCTCGATTGTGTTCCAATTCATTCTTTAGGCATTGCACGAGACTAAACTTATCTCCCTTGTGAATTGGAACAACACTTGAAGAGCATTTATCTATCTTAATCTCTCTAGAACTTTATTGATATATGCTTTATGAGACAATCATAACAATCCATGTGTTTTATCACAGAATATTTCTATTTCAATCACATAGGATGTCTAACACATATCTTTCATTTCAAAGTTTTTAGAGAGAAATTATTTGGTTTGATGTAATACACCAAAGTTATTAGTAGTCAGCAAGATGTCCTTACCATACAAAACAAAATATAAATTTACTCCTATCGATCTTTAGATTTATACATCGATCAATGATATTTTCTTAAATCCAAAGGATTTGATAATATCATTAAACTTAAAGTACCATTATTGAGAAGCTTGTTTAAGTTAGTATATTGACCTCTTTAGCTTACACACCATATGTTCTTTTTCTTCAACTACAAAACCTTTAGGTTGATCCATGAACACTTCTTCATCTAAATTCTCATTTAGAAAAGTAGTTTTCACATCTATTTGATGAAGCTCTAAGTCAAAATGAGCTATTAATTAATGTCATAACAATTCTAAATAAGTTGTTTTAAAGAGACAAGAGAAAAGTTTCTTTATAGTCAATACAATCTTTCTAAATACATCTTTTAGCAACGAGTCTGATCTCGTTTCATTCAATATTGTCATTTGAGTCACGTTTGGTCTTAAAAGTCAATTTACAACTGACTCTTTTGCTTCCTTTAGTCAATTCTATAAGGTCACAAACCTCATTGTGATTCATTGATTTTAACCCCTTTTCATGGCAACTATCCATATAGTGAAACTATCACTTTCAATGGCTTGTAAAAATGAAACTAGATCATTATCAATGTCTAAGTCAAATCTTGACTAGTGCAAATAAACCACATAATTAGTTGATCTTCTTTGCCTCACAGATTTTCCTAATTTTATTTCTTGTGGTTTCTTTAGTTTTAGGTTCATTCATAATAATATCATTATGTATGGTGTTTGATCATTAATTTGTTCTTCCTATAAATTGTTAATAGAGTCAACAATTCAAGAAAAACAACTTGAGAAGTTCTAAATGAAGGAATTTTCACTTTACATGGTTCCAAACTCCCACTAACTTCACCATTCTTAATGAGCTTAGCATTTCAATTATTCTCGTACTGTGGTTAGGACAGTAAAATTTATACCCTTTAGATTTTTCTTGATAACCAATGAAGAAACCATTGTTGTTCTTGAATCCAATTTCTTTTCACATGGATTATAAATTCTTACTTCTACTTGGTGACCTCAAACAAGTAGGTGCATCTTCCTGTCCATAATTTAAAAGGAGTCTTTGAAACTAACTTACTAAAAACCTTGTTTAATAAGTACTTAGTGATTCTTAAAGCAACATCCACAATGATGTGGATAAAGATGAATTAATTAACATACTTATACCCATGTTCATTAGAGCACGATTATGTATTTCCACAACACCATTTTGTTGCAATGTTCTTGGCATTGTGTATTGACCACATATGCCACAAATTTCTAGGTATTTGAGCAAATGGACTTGGGCGCTGTCTATTTCATCATATTTTCCATAATATTCACCACTTCTATCAGACCTTACAATTTTCACATTTCTATCTAATTGTCTTTCAACTTCATTGGAAAAACTACTGATACATCTATTGATTGAGATTTTTCATATAACAAATAGATATATCCATAACGTGAAAAAAAATCATCAATGAAAGTGATGAAATACTTTTCTCCACCAAAACAAATGAAACATCAAAAGGCCTTAGAAATATTAGTAGTATATAAATTTAAAAAGTTGTGAGCTTCTTGTGGTTGTTTTCTTGACTGTGTTTTATTTGTTTTCCCTTAATACAATCGACACAAATTCCAAAATCAATAAAATTCAAACTTTGAAGGATTTCGTTCTTTACCAATCTTTCAATTCTTTCTCTGAATAAATGACCAAAATATATATGCCACAAGTAAGTTGATCATTTATAGATAAACCACGTTTATTACCAACATTATGATGTAATGTCAATAGAGTTCACTACAAGAAATTTAATTTTTCCGAGGACACTTTTTCCGACGTAAGTTAAAAACATCGGCATATATAGTTATTCCCGACGTTTAAAACAAACGTTGGGAGTGCTCTCTTTTTGCCGACGTTTTTGAATAACGTCAGCAAAAAGGGAGATATGTCGACGTTTTTCATACATTTATCGACGTTTTTAAAACCGTCGATAGTTTTAACCCTAAAAAAGAGAAGCTTCTCCCCTTTTTTTTCTCATTCCTCACTCCCTCTCACGCCTCTGTTTTCTTCTTCTTTTCCTCGTCGCTACTGCTCGCCATTTGCCGCTTGCCATCTGCCACTTCCCGCTCGTTGTTCGCCATCCGTCGCTTCATGCTACACCCCACTACTTGCCTACCGCTCGTAGCCCGCCACTTCACCGCTCTTCGAAGGTTTGCGATTCTTCTTCTTCTTCCTTTGTTCTCAAGATATGTTTCACCTCCAATTTTAAATCTCTTTCTTTGATTTTATTCAATTTCTATTCAATCGTTTCAAATTGAACTAGCCCTTGATAGCACTTAAAAAGTGCTAGTTTTTAACCCATAATTCAATAATTTTATTAGTTAAATTTGGACTTTGATGCTTTTA
>JAOANK020000065.1:397682-420318 GCA_026257165.2 Telfairia occidentalis | reverse complement strand
AATTAACTATATACTATAATGTATCATTATACATTATACCCTATACTAATCACATTAATATAATTAATACCTTTAATTTTCTCAAATAATTTGAACAATTCAAATTATTCCAAAATAATTATTCCTTGGAAAATTCTTAGCTAGCTAGCAAAGAAACCTTATGGACCTACGGATTAGAAGCTCTAATGATACGAGATTAATTATTTAAACTTTTTAATTAATTAATCAATATTCATTAACTGTCGGTCACTCCACTAAAGAGCGCAGATGCACTCTTCACACTATAGATATATTTTTGTGTCTATGGATTTAATTAATCAATAGTAAGTCGACCCTTCACAAATTGTTCATAACTACAGCTGGGTCAAAATTATTGTTTTACCTCTGTAGTTATATTTAACTTCTTAAGTACCACCGATTCCTCTAATCTATTAGTTATAGTCCAACTATAACTAGACCCCTCTCTGGCCAGTGAGAGAGTGAGGTGTCTCATTGTTCAAGACCTGAAATCAGCCCTTAAGGAAACAATTCATCTACTTACCCTCGAGACGGGAATGAGTGAATTTCATCTTCTATAGTTGTGTTCCTAGCTCCCTACTCGAACAAATCTTCAAGATGATAGGCTTATTGAGTCGGCGAACTCAGCCACTCTTACCCATACAAATCAAAGGATTGCTCTCATAGGCAGAAGTTCACACCTCAGTCAGAATTAAGGTCGAGTCGCCTATGATCATCCTAGTGAAATGTTAATCTCTTCAAGAAACAACGTTATAAAGAGAGACTAATCATTTCGCAGTCTGGTTGTATACAAATTCTTTGTATAGGATACTCACACTCACATGTCTCCACATGAACGATTAGGATCATAATCATTTGTAACACTTTACAACTCTTGTAACAATTACAAAGTGGGTCGTATCCAACCTTATCCATATACTATAAACCGTTTAGGTTATTCCTTAAACATGATCCACCTATATGTCAGCCACATACATGCTTAAGTTACATAAAATAACATTGGATCTTAGTTTATTAGATTGAGTTAATTCACACTAAATGTTAAATAAAACAACACTTTATTTTAATTAAATAAATAATTTGTATATAAAGTTTACAAACTACGAAACTCACGAGATTTAGGTCATTAACCCCAACAGAACATTCATAAGTGCTTGTTCGTTCTTGTTGAAGAAATGAAAAGGGATGTTGTTCGATTGAGACATTATATAAAGGGTTGTATGTGGTGTACTATGGAATGAATCCATCTGACAGTTAAGGAAGAGGGGGAACAATCTCTAGTGGATTGTTGTTTGCATTGCTCAATTGAGCAGTGTCTATAATTGTCTTGTTCTTCTCTAATGCTACGAGAATTGCATCTAGTTTTCAAGCAACTTTTCAATATTCTTTCTCATTTTTTCTTGCTTAGCCTACTACTCTTCCATGATCCTTTTCCTTATCTCGTAATGTGGGTACGACAAATTCACGGTGATCAAGCTATTTTATTGTTCTGTGTTTGTTTTAAGAGAGAGAAAATAAAATAAATAAATAATTGAATGTAGAAAAATGGGCTCAGCAAAAATGAAATGAAATGAAAGTCAATGATATTCAAATAAAGATAAATACAATGTACTTGTTTATAATGGGATAAAAGAAAAATAAATAGAAACGACCATGGTGTCCTAGGTCTTGACAAATCATCCCTAAGAACTTATGCATATTTTCAGCATTGGGTGTCATCGACGAGACATCTTCTCTTAATTCTCTTGTCCATTCAGCAAATCCCTGAGCCCTCCTAACCATTATTCTCATAGTATCCATTTTTTGATCGACCTTTCTGATGATGACTTGAAAGTCGTATTTTAGGAGCTCATAATCATCCCTTATCCAATTATGTTCTATTTCAAGCCACCTAAAATTTTGCATTATCTCATCGGTCGTCTTTTGGCATGCGGTGAGCTGAGAGTCTAAGGAATATGCATAATCCTTTAGGATCTCATAGTCCTCTGTTTGTTCATTCGTTCTGTTATGAAGACTATCGAGAACTTGACAGATGTCATAGTTGGTTTCTTCCAATTCTTCTATCCATATTTTTTGTTTATCGGTAGCCTCCTTCAATTTATGGACCAACTTTGAAAGATACACTTTCTCGTCATTTTAATTTTTAATTTGATCTTCTTGTAGACTAAAAGTTTCTCTAGTTGAGGCTCTCTCATTTTTTATCAAACGGTTTTCTTTATTCAATTGTTTGAAATCCTAGTCTAATAAATGGTAATCCTTTTCCAATTGGGACTGATCCCTTAGAGTTTCCTTTGCTTGTTCGAGCTCTCTGCTGACTTGGGTTGCATGATCCCTCCAATGACCCATTTCTCTTCGTACGTTTTCATTTTCTTGTTCTAAGGTCTGGTTCTTTTTATGACCTCTTTGTGCTCTATTGACCATTGGTTTGGTCTATTTGAAACCGTTTTCTTTGAAGATGTTGGGTCACTGAAAATGATGGCATCTACCTTTTCTATGTGCTAGCAAAGATGCTCACGTGTGGCTCCCTCACAATGATCACTGTTGTTGATTTTTCTTATACCTTTCCAAGAGTTCATTGGGAGCTTCTTCTTTTCATTAGAACTCTCATGATCATATGAGAACTCTAGATCTTTCCGATCGTGAGTCACCCAGATGAACTACTTGAACCACATTTGCCTCAACACTAATAATGTGCATATTGAATACACCCCCATGGACCAAGTAGAGAAATGATATAAAATTACCACACCTATATACCATAGTCTTCATGGGCTTCCATTCAGCTTTCCAAATTATATTTTCTGATTTGATCTTCGAAACAAATGACGTTCATGCCTCTTTTTTGTGCTATGTAGGCTCCCAAGCAGTTGTACCGAATTCACTAATGGTATTTCGCGTCATATTCCATGTACTGTTGACATCTATCTTTGGGCACTTAGAATTTTCTGGGAATCTAATATGGCTATGCATTCAAATGTAGATAAGCTGGACACAACATCTTAATCTTCCTCCTTTGGTGGTTCTATAGTTGGTTAGAGATCTAAAGGTTTCCACTATGAGAGGTATGATATGATTGACTTCTTGTTTTGCACTCAAGAACAATTTGATGACTTGATCATCAACATACCCTTTGGCCTTAAGGTATAAAACTGTGCCATAGATTCATAAAGCTAATAGTGTTGGACCATTTATGCCATTTAAATGAACCTTGATGAGTCCAATCAGATAATCTAGTGAAATGCTCTCTATGTCTCCCTTTATCTTTGAAACTTTTTGTACATCAGCGACGTGAGTATTGACAAGAAATTTTGATAAGAAACCCCTAGGAAATTATAATTAAAAACTCTTCCACTTAAGGAGAACCCCTAATTATCAAGCCCTAAAAACTCCCAAATCAATTTAGAAATCAACCCTAAGGATTAGGTTAGACGCGGATTATTTTAAGATCAAAGCTCTTGAGGCAAAGAACAAATTCCTTTATCCCAAAAGTAAGTCGAACACTCCACAAGATAGGATGATCAATCCTACTTGAATGTTCTTGGCATGCAACTCAAAACATGAATTTTAAATGATTCAAGAAGCTCTCGACTAAACTTGATGAAAAAGCTCGATGGCTAAATTTCATTCCAAATCTAAAAATTGAATGACTGAAATACCCTTATTTAATATATTCTAGAAATAATAAAATTGAAAAACAATAAAATTACATAAAAAATTATTTAAACAAAATTGCATAAAAATTAAAGCCCTCAGTGGTTCATATCATCATCTCCCCCTTTCAAAAGATTTGTCCTCGAATCCAAATTAACATCTCGTAAAGTAGTAGCCATGAGAAGAAAATGAATATGACTTGTCTCAGACTTCTATTGAATGATCTCCCTTGTTAAGCAACTTTATAGTCATGAGACGTTAAAGGCTCATTTCGTCTTGGATTTCATCGATGTTGGAAAGAATGTTTGTTCTTCCAGTTCTCACATGGTTTACGACCTTGGAAAGAATGTGAAGCAAATTTTGAATTGGGCCAATGTCATTCCTTCGCTACCTCATACTCTTGGTGATGCCTAGGTTTGGTGTCAATCTTCGAATGTTGCTTCATAATCAATGTATTAACAACCTGCCAAAACTCAAAAGAAAAATTAGGCAAACTCGGTTTAAGCTCACTTGTTAGAAAACAATTTATTTTATTAAAAAGTTCAAGAATATTTTGTTTTGAAATCAAGAAAGTTTGCTCACAAGTTTCTAAATTGACATTCTTGGATTTTCTCTCATTTTGATCTATAGATCAAGTATTGCCACTTGATTTTCTCTTCGACTAATGTTTTCACACTTTTCTTTTTCATATTTTTCTATTGCTTTCATCTCGATCATCTTATGCCTTTTGTTTTCCAACTCACACACATCAAATTTTACTTCTCTTGGAAGGAATGATACAGCAGTAGAATCATACTAATGTACTCACAATGTCATCACAAAGTCTTTAGTTTTAGGCTCACAACTATCTACTTTCCTTCACTATCATCAACACATGCTCCTCCAGAAACGATAAGTGGCACAATAGTACTAGTTGGATTATAATGATCTAATTCTTTGCTATTTAATGCCCTACTAAGTAAGATACCATTATCATGCATGGATACAATATTAGCAAGCTTTTTTTTACTACCTTCTACCTTATCAAAATATTCGTTTGGTATAGTTAAACTAACCTTGTCCATAGATGTGTTGGCATTAGAACAATTGGAGTTAGTATATTTCAAAAATCTCCTTTGGAACTTCTTTTCTACCTTGATGACAATGTACACTATCTCTTCCAAACTATCAAAAGGATGAATTTCGTCTCGATCAATAATCAACTCAGCAATCTCCTCATTAAGCCCATTGTAGAATCAATCCATAGTAGCTTCCTCATCCTCATATAAGTTATTCTCGTCAAGTAATAAAAACATCTCCTCATAGTAATTTTTCACACTCTTACTCTCTTGTTTCAGAGTTTGCAATTTCCGAAACAACTTAGAAACAAAACGCTTCCTCATGAGAAGCTTGATTTCTTTCCATGAGGGTATTGCATGATTTCCACTCTTCCTCCTTTTGGACAACAAAATATTTCACTATGTTAGGGCATAATCCTTAAATGTAGAGATTATAAGTCTTACATTTCCCTTTTCACTATAGTAGTGACGATCAAATATGGCATCAATCTCCTCCTCCCATAGAATGTACTCTTCTAGATTTGAAGTACTTCTAAAGAACCATGGATGCATGTTACTATCAATATAGTAGTCATTCCTTTGAGCTCTTCGTTGAGTATACATAGCTACAAAAATATGTTAGCATAAGGAAAATTGGACCTCATAATCACTTCCTTACATGTTCCACTCAAATTATGTCAGATCTCTCGTGCTTACTCTCAAAGATGTAACACTCCCTCACAAATTTATAAACTCTCTCAATATCAAATCTTTTTGGAAGCAAGCCTTTAACACAAAAGTTAGATTGATGTGAAATATTGACACTCAAGCAAAGAAACAAGTAGAACTAACAAATAAAAAAAACTAGTAATCAAGAACCTAATGTTCAAGATCCAACAAACTAGACAAAGAAAAACCAAGATATCTAGAATTAAGAATCAAATATTCAAAATTCAAGAAATTATGAAAGATGAATAAAGAAAAGCAAAACAACTAGACAAAAACTAAGGCAAATTATAAAAAATAAAAATAAAAAAACCAAGAAAATAAGATTCAAGAACTAGGAACACAAGTTTCACCCAAAACTCTAAAATTAATAAGATATAGCATTTAGAACCCTAGAAGTCAAAACTTAAATGATCCTTAAAGCTTAAACTTAAGAAAGAAAATTCACTAAAAAGAACAAAAACTCTTGAAAATTCAGCTGCTTAAAACTCATGAAAATTCAATTGCTTGAATTGACCTATTTGTGTTCACACTCTAATGATTATTATTATTATTTTCCTTCCTTCAAGTACTACAGGCCAACAAAATTTTTTTTTCTCTCCTCACATCAATTATAACGCAAGCAAGTTTTTTTTCTTCTTCTTACGTCAACTACAGAATGCAAGCTTTCTTCCTCTTTTTTTTCCTTCTTCTTCTTCTTGCGTCAACTACAGAACACAAGTGTAAGTTATTCTTCTTTTTTTCTCCTTTCGCCCCAACAGAGCGAAACTTTCTTTTTTTTTTCTTTTTTTGAAACAAGATCAAGCTTAAAAAATCAATTTAAGAATTCAACTATTAAAAGTCACTTGCATGGTGGGGTGGCTCACCCAATGACGATCCTTGTCCAGTTTGCTCGTGCTGCGATGATGGGTCGATGTGCTTCTTGGCGTGGTGTTCACTCCCTTGGTGCGTCCCCTTAGTAGCTTGGATAGCTTTTCTCTTACTTCTTTCCATGTTTCCTGACCCGGGATGAGGGTGTTCGTTCTTTGGTTCCTAGCCCAGGATGTGGGCTTGGTGGGGTTTTCATTTTTGTTTGTGGGGGTCTTTCTCTGCTTTTGTTCTTTTGGTTTCTCTACTTTTTTGTTGTTGGTTTTTTGGCTTGGGTTGTGGCTTATTAGGTTTTTTTGGTTTGTTGGTAGGGGTTACCTGCCTTCTCCTTTCTCTTTCCTAGGGGGTTCTAGTGGTCTCTTGCATTTTACAACCTGTACGTTTCTTCATGCTTCTGGTCAAGGTCATGATAGCCTATGATTTGCTGAGTTTTGCATGTGGGGTGATAGAGTAGAAATGGGATAGCATACTTCCTAACGGGGTTAGTTTAAATCCTTCTTTGACTCTTCTGTTTTCTGAGCACATAGCCCTCTTGGTTGGTCTTTGGCTTGGTTTGCTATTTTTAGGTGATACTTATGGTGGAGTGGCTTTTGAGGTGTACTTTTCCTTTTATAATTATCCTCTGATCGTCGGCTAAGTGACTTGGCCCATTTGCCTCATTCATAAGATTAGAGGGAAAATGAGTATTGCCTTGATTATGATGTGCACCTCTTGACTAAGCTCCTTGAAAAATAATAATAATAAAAAATAAAAATTTGAGGGGTGAGATATGAAAATCAAAGCCTAGAGTACTCCTTTCTTTAGCCTACTGGGCTCTTTATGTCTTGATTAGGTTGAGCTAGCACACACACACGGGGAGGATTAGAATTGGCCTTGAACTCTATTTTTGATAGAATATGGTTGATCATTTCTAGTTTTTTGCCCATTGCTTTTTTCTGCATTATGGTTGGAGTCTGAAACCTGCACATTTGAGTTTTGTTGGGTCTATTTTCTGTGAGTTTCTGTCTGATTTTCTTCCCTCTCCTCAGGGTGGGAGTTCTATTATTCATCTCTTACCTTGAGCTCGGGTTATGGGATCCTCCTTCTTGTTGTTTTTTATATATTTACCTTTTCAAAAAAATAATAATAAGTAATATAGTAGGAGTTTATGTATTTAACACGATAATTTGTTCAAAGATAATTAATTTGTTGGTTACAAACAATGAAACAATAAAACATTGGCTTAATTATACAAAATACTCATGTACTTTATACCTTGTTTTAAAAACACCCTTATTCTTTTAAAAGTTTCAATACTATCATTCACTTTTGCTAAAGTTACAATTTAAAAACATGTTGGGATCCCAATTTTGAAGCGATTGAAAAAGGAAACTAAACATGATTTTTAAAAGTACGACACTAGTTCAAAACGCTTAAAACAATGAACTCATAAAGTAGACATGCAGAAGATTGAAACGCGCGTCCATGGCTTCGATGCAACCGCTTCTCGTTAGCCACCCAAGAAGCTCTTGCTCTTACCTAAAAAAAAGAAATAAGAATAGGTTGAGTATATAAATATATACCCAGTAAGTGACTCCGACCCCTAGGGTCAAACATGCAAGCACACATGATCATACAACTCATGTGGGACCTACTCTTTATCTTTACACAACGACTGCCATCTCATGGAAGATCCTCAAGCACACAGCAGCAGAGACACATAGTCTCATGGAGATACTCAGTGACAACTCAGCAGAGATATAAAATCTCATGGAGGGTCCTCAAAATAATCACACAGCAAAAATACGCATTTCATGGAGGTCCTCAATGTATCACTAAGCAGAGATATGAAATCTCATAGAGGAACCTCAAAATAATCACACAGCAGATATACGCATCTCATGGAGGCCCTCAATATAGTTTTGCAAAGATGGTGTCACCAACATATGTACATGCAACATAGACTCATTATATGCATACGTTCCAAATAATAACATATCATACAGCCGAAGCCCCAAGGCATCCAACATACAATATTCCAATGATGCCCTAGCATCCATAATCCACAATATTCGATGCCCACGACAACCAATGTCCACACAAAACAACACATCATGCTCGAATATCATCAACTGCATATCATACACATATTTCCAATTACATCACACATCAAAGTACAAACATCAAACAATTCAACTGGCCTCAACTCGAAGGCTTATCCAGGAGCGAAGCCACTTACCTTATAATGTAGCAAACAACAAGTACTCCCTAAGAGACTCGATAAACGGTTCTTTTATCACCTAAGGCATACCTACACCCATAATGTCATATTAGCCCTGTATTCAACACTAACCTAACATGGAATAGGTAACTTAAGACTTTTAAGGAGCGAATACTACCGAGAGAGTCAGAACACACTACTATCCAGGAAATGCCCCATGCGCCGCCGCCGGTCCACCACATGTCATCCACGTCCTGCCGCGGTTTGGGTGAACATGGATTGGATTTCGACTCTACTCAACCCCAGGAATCCAACGCTGCTGAAATTAGATCGAACGAATGCCAGACGCGCCTCTATGCGCGGCCCAAACCTTTGGCACGTGTGCCACACGCGCCACCGCCACAGAAGCTTTCCACCGCGCGTGAAGCTCCACTGGTCGATCCGCTTCCACCAACGTGTAGATTTCGACCTCGGCTCCTTTTCGACCCTTCGTTTGCCAAAATCGCCCCTTTGAAAGATCAAGACAGAGGAAAAAAACGTGGTTAAAATGGGAAAAAGTCGGGAAAACACGAAGTCCAAAAACTCTGATGCTTTACCTATTTTGGTTGGGGTATGAGGAGGTGATAAGGAAACTGTCTTCAAAGTTTTAACTCAAACGGAGAAACGAAAGTCAGGGAAAGTTGAAAAGAAAGAATAAAATATGTTGGTCGTCGTTGCCGCGGGCCCCGATTGCTACTGCTGCTGATTGCCACAGTCGCCACCCTTTGCCCTTTGAAGGTAGTGTTGTGTGGAGGAGAAGAGGAGTGTGAGGAAGTGGGAAAAGAAAAAATTGAGGAGAAGATGAGAAAGTGGCGTGAAACTAGAACAAAGAGAGGGAAAATTTTAGATGACCTTTTCTTTTTGGAATAGGAATAGGGTCTTGGTGGTTAGGTCCTTAGCTACATATTTATAGGCCTTCCCAAAACCTAAACCCTAGCCCTACTTCCACATAAGAGAATGCCACCCCTTTTAATTTAATTTTCTTTTCCCAAAAGAAAATCAAATCCTTAATTCAAACTTAAGTTAATTAACTCTTACTTAAAAACCACACCAAAATTTCAAAAGAATAAAAATTCAACAACATATCAACCAAAATCATTAAAAGAAAAAATAACAGGACGTTACATATGGACTACATGGATACAAAACAACCCTACATGACAGTTTTAGTGAAAAAAAAAACTAGTATTTCGTTTCTTTTTGCATGCATTTTAAAATGTTGATTTTGATTTTTAAAAAAATGTTTATTTTATTTTAAAGCTTTAAATCAATCTTAAAATGTTACCTTGTTTAATCCTTATGTTTGCAAGCACGCCATATTTTTGTCAAACCTCCAACCAAATTTTTTTTAAGGTTATTAATGAAATATTTAACAAAGGTGAAAAGTAGTTTTGAAACTTTTGAAAAAGCAAGAAAAATTTTTAAACAAGGTACAAAGTATATGAGTATTTTTGATAATTAAGCCAAAACATTGTTAGTGACATGTTTGTAATTCTTATGAGAAGGGATAAAAGACATAATGTCAAACAAAACATAGTTCAACGGGTTAAAATATATCTCTTTAACAAAAAAATTATGAGTTCAAATCCCTTACCTCATATATGGTTCAACTTAAGAAAAAAAAGAGGGGGATAAAAGGCATAATGCTATGGCATATTTGTAATTCACTAAAGCAAAAAGATTAAAATGGTCTTAAAACTAAACCCCAGCATCCTTTCTCCTTTCTCTTCTTCCCTCTCGCAGCCGCCCCCTTTCCCAGGTTCTTCTACGGCGCCAGCGACACAACTCCGGCGAGTTCTCCCGGCGATTTCCCTCTCTCTCGTCTGAGGTCGCAACCCAACTGCCACTCCCTTTGTTTAGTTCTTCTCCGCCGACGGCGTGACAGTGGGAGCAACAACAAGCGGCGGCGCGGACTCAACACTTTCAGATCCACTACCTACGAACAGAACCCCGGTGCGACCCACTAAATCATCCCACATGAACAGAGACCGATTTGCAATGTCCTGACCTCAAGTGGCTTGATTTCTTCTCAACGACGGCTCTCGGCGGTGACCCACGCTCTAACGACCCCTGATCTATGAAACCCATTCGAGTTAGATCTGCACACCTATAATCTTATTGATCTCAAATCCAAATACTCACGTTCAGTGAGCCCAAATCTGCAGCTTTGAACGCACCAATTCGGCGAGGACCCAAGACCTTGGTAACATTTTGGTAAGGGTCGGGCAGTAATCGGCTTGCTTGATACATTTTAGATTTACAAAAGTTTTCTAAATTGATTTCTAACCCCAAAATCCAATTTGTTTTTGTCTAGGGAATTGATTGATTCAAGTTTAGGAGCGCTTAGGAGGTGTAGTTAGTAGTTCTTACTCGTGGGGTTTGTGTGCTGTGTGTTTTGCTTGATTTGTATGCTTTTATTTACAATTGAATGTTTTACATCTCGTAATATTGTTGAATATTGATGTAAATGTGGTTCTTATATGAGTTGCTGTAAGTTGGCATGTTTTGATAATATGTTCTTATATCATGTTGGATGCTGATATTGTTGGGATTATGTCATGAATGACTACATGGATGACATGATTAAGACTCAAGGTAGAAATCATATTATAGGAAGTGGGATGTGAGTTTTGATTTTATTGTGGATGAGTTAAGGAGAGCAAGTGAATATCGAGACCTTGGGTAATATGGTTCGGGACTGATAAAGGGTCGTGAGCTTATGTATTCTGGAAAAGTTCAGGGAACTTGTGTTAAAAGAAGAAAAGTAGGGTGAATATCAGGGCTACAAGTAACATAGTTGAGGGTTAATATGCCAACTATGGATGAGATGAGAATCGAGGCCTTGGGTAAAAATGGTCCAGAGTTGATGAGTCTAAGGCAAGTATTGGGGCCTTGGGTAAAAATGGTCAAGGGCCGAATGCCAAGTTCGGGCTTAGGGAAAAAATTGGGGGCGGGGGGGGTCAATGCGTCTCGAAAGAGTAAAGCTTGAGGAGTTACAAGAGCTTGAAGAGCTAGAAAGTGTTTGAAAGAGTTGGATACATATTGAGAGAGCTTGAGAAAGCTAGAGTTTCTGGTTGAACAGACTTGAGATGAGTCTTAGCTTGGCTAGGTATTTACGCATACTTATTAAGCAAGTGTAATGTTATATTATGGCTCTCTAGTTATGAAAAAGTATATTGATTGTGAAACGCATGATTCGTGATAATTATTGATATTGTTATGTTTGTTTGTGTGTGGCTCTACTTGTGAGAGCTATTTACTGAGTAGTGGTGTAATCACCCCCAAAAGATCTTGTATGTAGGGACCTGACTTCAAGCTTGGTGATGGTGCAAAGGATGCATGATGCGAGAGACTATTTAGTTGCTTTCCTTGATTTTTAATTATTGAGTTTAGTTTAGTGCTTAGGGCCATTTTGTTGATTTCTTCTTTTCAGTTTAAGTGTTGCCTTTAGTTGGAGATTTGTTAATTTATTTTCACTCTTGTATTGGACTTGTTGGTCTCATTAGACTATTGTTTTCATTGTTGAGTTGAGTAGTTTTAGAGTTTCATGAAGTAAGAGTGATTTTTCTTTTTTATATGAAATTCGTTGAATCCAGAGAGAATGAAGTTGATTGTTAGTTACCTTTATAGGAAATTGGACTTCTTGTTTAAATGAGGTTGTACTTGAATCAGGGATTTTTGGTAACATACCCCATGTTTGGTTGGAATTTTGGAGCATTACATTCAATATGAGGTGAAAGGTAATTCCTTGCCGATGATTATGATGCCACTAGAGGATCCAATAGAGTCATGAGAGGTCCATCCAATTTGTCTTGAGCTCTAGAGAGATTTAACTAACTTTGGAGTAATGTTGGAAAGCTTGGCTTCTTGAAGAATAAAGAAATATGGGTTGCATTTGATAATGGTGCTTTTAACCAAAGCTCTTTTAGGCCAAGCACCCAGGCCCCTTTTGTTCCAACCGTGAATCTTCATTTAGGCAGTGGCAGAGGCCTTCATTGGGGAGAGAAGACTTTTTTTCCATAATAGATGGAGTGGAGGATTGTAGTTCCTTAAGCTCTCTTCGACTTTTGATCCTTTTTTTTTTTTGGGGGTCTTTTTCTTCGTGACTGTTGGAGTTTGAATGGTTGTGATGCAGAGGCCCATAGAGTTAAGCCAAGCATTGATGTAGAGGGTGTATGTACGAATTAATTAGGGGATTGGAGTAGAGGTCTAGGTTCAAGGGGCTGGAGGAGGGAGGGGGCAATAGTTAAGAGGTGCAGGGGAGGCAAGGGGCTGATCAGGAAGGTAGTAGAGTGGGGGGAGGTAAGGGGCTAGGAAGTGAAGAAAGGGGGGGGGGGTTCAGAACTTCAGGGTCAGAATCGAGGCTAGAGTAGAAGTCTTTGAAACGAAAAGAGTCATTATTAATGCTATGACGTGTTGAAGAGTGCTTGGTACCTTTTTTGTGGATGATCTTGACCGAGGCAGTAGAGTTGAAAGAGACTTTACGGTTTTGGAAAGGGGCCCATGGAAGCAATGACTTTGAAGGTAATGTGGGTTGAGGATTGAGGTACGTCAGGAGGAGAAGGACAATGATGTGTTAGCAAAGAGGGGATGGCCAGCAGATGGGTGGGCATTGGTTGGCTCAAGGAGGTTGGGTCGGCTTCATTTGTTACCGTGGCATTAATGCGAGTATTGTGGGTTTGGGCTGAGGTTTGATCAAGGTTTGGGTTAATGGGTTTGTAGTTTTTTGGGTTTAGGTTGGAGTTGCAAGATTGTTAATTTTGAGTGTATTGTGGGTTTGGGCTGAGGTTTGATCAAGGTTTGGGTTAATGGGTTTGTAGTTTTTTGGGTTTAGGTTGGAGTTGCAAGATTGTTAATTTTAAACGACTATGATTATTTATTTAATTTTGTTCCTTCTAATTTAGTTTAAGGCATTTCTTAGCTACTGGTGGTGTTCCCCCCTTTCTACTTTAGCTTTTCTTCTGTGTATATAAGCTACTTCAACCCAATGACGATCTTTCATATTATGTTGGTGGTGGTACAAACTGCAAAAAGTCAAATATTTTGAGTTATTTTGCATATTCAGTTTTGACAATAAATATTGTGGTACTTATTGATCGATGGAATGAATATGAAATTTGTAATTGAACTTGAACTTTCATCTGAATTTAATATTTGATCAAATGGTAAAGGCTAAATCATTTATGTTTATGTGAAGAACAATAATCTGTTCAATTTTGTGGCTGGGTTTGATGCATATTATGAGTAATTTATATTGTTTATTTTTCAAACAGGCTGGCAATGCTTTCTGGAGTCAAATTTATTCCTCGTGAAAAAATTAATGATGTAAGAACCATTAAGTTCCGATGTTAATCTTGAAGTTTGTTTATGTTAAATTATGGACTCCCTTTGGTTCATGTAACTCTGTAAGATGCTTATTCGGTATGACATCAAGGTGATTGTTGTATGGTTTTCTTTCTTCTAAACAGAGTAATGAGAAACAGAAAAGTAAGGGAAAGATAACTCGTTACAGTAGTTCAGATGAAGAGCATCAAATTACAAAAAAGAAGAAATTTGGGAGGAAGAAATGGGACTCATCAAAGGACTATTCAACATCTTCAACAGATGGTGAGTTGAGGGAAGATTCTCACAGAGATGGGAAGAAGCATCATAGAAGAAAAACAAGTAAGAGGAACAAGAATAACAGTTCATCTGATGACAATGATGATAGGGTCAAAGTGAAATCAAGGAGTGCCAGGAGCACTTTAGCTAGGGAATATTCTTCATCTACTTCTACCAATGATAGCTCTAGTGATAGTGTTGAAAAGCGACGAAAACATAGTAGAAAAGGTGAAAGAAAATGGGCTAGGAAAATAAAGAGTCAAAACCTTGGAGAAGAAATGTTTGGTATGTATCTCATTCTCTTTTATTGTCATGTTTCATATTTTAAAACATTATGTGCATTTCCATAATTTCTTCTAATGCTTAGATGGCATCAGAGAAACTTCTTCCAATGATGACAAGGAAATTGTTAGAAAAGAAATGGGGCTGGAGTGGATGCTTAAACCTCAAGAAATGATGCATATAAGCTCCGATGAGTCTATTGATAACCAACAAGAAGCTCCAAAGGAAGTATGCCCTTGTCTTTTGCATGGTGTACTTGGCATGAAACTTTGACTTTTTTTCTGTTAAAAAGAAAAAACTTAAATAGAGTAGTTTTAGATGAGTTTTACTTGGTTGATTTAATTTATCTTCCAGATTTTTGGTCACTCTTGTTTGGTAATATTATTTTGTCTTCCATTAAAATTAGACATATGAGTTGTATTGATATTGGAGACTCTAGGTATTGTCAAATTTTGTTGTATTCTCATCATTGCTTCAACTTTACGTTCCCCAACCATTAGAAATAGGAAAAGAAAGAAAAGAATATGCAATTAATAACCTTGACCAATGTTGAACAGAAATTGGTATCTTTAAAGTGTGTCACCAAAGTGCATTGAGGCTCTAGGGCTTAAGCGTGAAGTAAAGATAACATGGTGATTGCATTTGTTGTGAGGCACACAATAGAAATATGTAAACAAATCTTTTTTTTATGGAAAAGATTTGTAACCACAAAACCTTAAAAAAATATTTTAAAAGATATATGATTTTGAACAATAAGATGATGAAGAATTTAAGAAATTTGAGCTTTTGTGAGAAATTATTTTGGGAAATAAACTTTCTTTGCTGCCTTCTAGAATATTTGGCTTGAGAGGAATGAGATGTTTTAGAAGGTCATCCTTTGTCACTTATTCTCAACAATTATAGTTTTTTCTTGTTTGCAACTTTTTGGCTTCTTTTTAGCTTGTTTTTTTCCTTTATATAGGCTCCTTTTGTTCTTCAACTTCTCGTTTTGGTAGTGCTATTTTGTTTTCTTTCATTTCACGATGTAAGATTAGTTTCTGACAAAGAAAGAAAAACAGAAGGAATTTTAAAGGATACATCTTATTTCTTTTAATAAAAGAATGAAAAAAGAAAAATTGTGTGTGCCTTAGGATGCATGTGGGTGCCTTGGTAGCTATATGCAGACTAGCAATATACATACATATAATATGTCAATAAGATTTATGTTCTTTCATCTGATTTGTTATCATCTTTAGAAAGGAAGCTTTTTATCCTTTGAAATAGTCTCTCTGATTCTTTTTAGGGATGTCTCCTTTCTCTTGCTTTTGGCATTCTTGTATATTCATCATAATAAATTGGTTGGAATATGGGACATCTAGAGGATCCAGGCTTAATTTTTTTTGTCTGATTATTGACAATGAGACGTGTTTACTTTTTGTTCTGCTTTGTATTCTGAATTTTATTAAAATTACATGGTTGTTGGCTGACGATGTAAAAGTTAATTTTCTTGCCAGATTAATAACGTGAATCCCAAGGAATTGAATCCATATTTTAAAGAAAATGGAACTGGTTATCCAGAGGAGAGTGACAGGACCAAATCAAATATTGACAAATTTCCACCACCTCATGTCGTTGGGGATGGGGGGGCTAGTTGGAGACTTAAAGCATTGAAGCGTGCTGAGGAGCAAGCAGCTCGAGAAGGACGGAGGCTTGAAGAGGCATGCTTATTACTATTATTTTGTAAATACAAATTTTAATCCAAAATTTTGTTCTTTGTTTTTTATAAGTTGAAATTGTATAGGTTGTTGAAGAACGCTGGGGTTCTCTTGGTCAACTTGCTGTCTCGGTGGCCGCTAGTAAAGTGGCACCATCACGTTCTCATTTGCATGCCATAAGAAATAGAAAGAGAGGGCTAACCAAGGAAGATCAAGTTTCAAACAGTGAAAATGAAAGTGGTTCTGGAAAGGTACATGGAAATTATAGATTGAGTAATCTGATCCAGATAGGTGATTCATATTTTAGTTTGAAACTTATTTTGTTCTTCAGAACGAAGAGAATTAAACTTACCTTGCTAATTTGGTACATTATTTTAGAGCTCTGCCAGGGACTACTTGAAGGACATCTCTTCCAGACACCCTGAGATGAGGGAACCTAAAGTTCGAGATTCTTTATCTTGGGGAAAGAAAAAAAGTCAAAATGTTTCTTCAAAGGATGCTGGCTTTATTTCGTTGGCAGTGTCCAGTATAAATAAGTTTTCAGATGATGGAAGTTTTGCATCTGAATTTCTCAGACGACAAAGTGAAAATACTAAAGGTGATCCAGTTAATACACAAGTGCAATCAGAATCAGAATTGGTTTTCTCAAAAACTGACAAGCCGAATGGAGATTGTGTTTCCGCCAAGGATGCGATGAGTGCAAATCAGTTGGCTGCGAAGGCATTTCAGCTTCAAATGAAAGGAAAACATGACGAAGCCCAAAAGCTTTTGGTAGGACAAGTTTTTGTCACTACAAACTGCAATTTTTCATCTTATCTTGATACCCGTTCCATGGAGTATCATTGTTGCATGCCACACTTGTCATTTAGACATGAGAATTGATTAATTGCTGTGGGGGATCTTTTTGGTGATGTGTTCAACTTCATACGGCTTAGGATTGGAAATTCATATGAAAATCTTTCCCCTAGATACGTATCACTCTCTTCTTGTCAACGAGAAGTGAGTTCACTGTTAACATTAGAAAGACAAGGAAGAGGTAGATGATAAGTTTAATCTTAGGCATGGAGAAAACCCACAAATTTGGAAGGGTTTAGAAAGCTCATTATTCATGGGTATATGAGATGCCAAAGAATGGATAGTTCTCATATACCACCATACTAATGAAAGGAAAACAGTAGCTTTACCCATTTCTTCTCTTCAATCCTACGTACCGAATGGTCTATTGGAGGGTAAAAAATGTTAGAATTATGTTCTACGATGTCCTGTACAAGTCGGCATACCTCGACTTTGTTTATTTATTTATTTTTCTTTATAAGTTGTATATATATATTTTTTATGTGATTTAATTTGATTAACAAATGAGATAACTTGAACTATTAACCCCACTTGGCTTGGGATATGCTGGTAATAATAAAGTTGAATGTGCTAAAGCTTCTTGTTAAGAAATTTTAATTTCTGACTATTTATTTTTTTCAGCATGAAGTACAAAAAATGAAGACGACCAATATTGTTGAAGGAAATTCCCCACAAAATGAACGAAGCACAGCTAGGTATGGACTCCTTGAACTCTATTCCTCACATTCACATGCCTGACTAACCGGCCTATCCACACTTTATGTGATTGCTAAAATATATGTAGCTTGAAATTACACCATATAATGTACTTAGAAATTGGTGATTCATCCTTAGAAAATAAATATCGTTCATGAAATTTTCTGAGATTTCTGCAGTTTGGTAGTCTATTTGGTTGTTCTTTTTCGTACAAGAAACAAGATTTCATTAATAAAATAAAAGGTACAAAAAGGTAGAAAACTTCCAAAGTCTACAAAAAGTAGACGTAGGAAAATAAATTGCAATAATAAAAAGAGAGAACTCCCAAAAGCCTAGTTACAAGAATGCCCCCAACTATTACATATGTCATTAAGTGGATAACCCTAAAAAAATTTTAGGCAATAAGCACGCATGCAAAGCTTTAATCTTGATAAGATATATTTGACCAATATCCTTGCTATATGAAGCTTGAAAAAAACTGGTAATCTCAAATTCAATTTCAACAATTGAAGACAAACTTTACCCAACAGATTGTAACTCAGAAATAAAAGATTTCTTTTTCCTTGCTGCAAGAAATCAAAGAAAGAATGATGAATTCTCATCTCCCTTCTCTAACCACTGAAGATTAGACTTTTGCAACTGATTCCTTTCTTCCATAAGTCGAATTTTTAAGAACTCACCCTTTAAGAACCTTCTTTTATCTAATTCTTCATCTGAAAGAGGAAATGACTCCTCTTTTTTTGTCTAAATCTGAGATTTTGGATAGAAAATCCTCTTGCAGCCTTTTATTAATGCCTAACACATTTCTATGCCACTCTTTGATGAAACTCTTCAAGATTCTTAATTTCTATAAAATGACAAAGCCAGCCTGCCCAACCGTAAGACTTCTTCATTCAAGTTATTCCAGGACCAAGTTAATAACTCACTGTTAGATAACCAAGAGTTAAAGAACCGAAAAGTAGATGGATCCCATTCGAAGTTACCATTTGAAAGTGCAATTCTGGTAGTCTATTTGGTGGTTTAGGAACGATTTGTACTTCTATTTTACTTCTGGTATTTTCTCCTATTTCTTTTGTTTTCAATTTTTGAAATAATAACAGCAAGGTGGTCGTTATAACCAATTCCTTCCCTTCCCTGAAAATGTCCTCGCTGTCATTTTAATACATATTTTTGCTTTGTTTAGAAAACATTTTCCAGGTATATCTAGGAGGACTAAGGAGGGTGATGCAGATCTTTATCTAGCTAAAAATATATTGCAGAACAAGCAGTACAGCATGTTTAATCGGGCAGATGATGAATATGATTATGAAGATGGTCCGAGAAAAACAACTCAAAGAAAAAGGGGAAGTAATGATGATAAATTATCTGGGAAGGATATTCGTCCAAGGCATATGGCAACTCAAGAAGAACGCTGCATCTTTTGCTTTGAAAATCCTAACAGGCCAAAACATCTGACTGTGTCAATAGCAAATTACACATACTTGATGTTGCCTCAATGGCAGCCTGTGGTTACGGGCCATTGCTGCATTTTACCTATTCAAGTAAGCTTAAAATTTAGTCCTCTTTGTATGTTTGTGGATTTTAACATAACTCACAGTGTCTTCTACCGTGGTTAATGAGAATGTAAACATATTTTATTTTTACATATATTAGGGGACTTCAGTATGTTGGATCACTAAAAAAAGAAATTTAAAAATGAAAACGTTTTTACATTTTGAAATCCCCTTATCTTAGGCATGCTTAGTGTCACTTCATGGAGAACAATGGTTCAAATGCTCACGGGATCCACAAGCTCATATGGACAAGTTTTATCCAAAATTTGTAGGATGTTCTTAGAAGTTGCAATGTTCTCTTCATTTACCTTGTCCTCACATGGTTTTTCAGTAGGAATTTCATTATGAGTTGTTTGCTTTACAGCATGAATCAGCCACGCGAAGTGTGGAGAAAACTGTGTGGGAGGAACTTCGCAACTTCAAGAAGTGTCTTATAATGATGTTTGCAAAACAAGAAAAAGATGTGATTTTTCTTGAAACGGTTGTGGGTTTGGTAAAACAACGCCGCCATTGCTTGATTGAGTGCATTCCTTTGCCCCAAGGAATAGCAAAAGAGGCTCCTCTATATTTTAAAAAGGTTAGGATGTATTTTTCTTTTGTTTGTGCCCACCATCTAAAATTCTTTCGATTTATTGTTCCGTTCTCTTTCCTTGTCTCTGTCTACATTCAACGTTCAAAAAGTGTTGCAACATATTGGGTCAAAAGATCCTTTAGGCTGTAATTAGAAAAAGAGGTAAAAAACATTTTCACCGACTTAAAGCCATGACCAGAACATCAAAAAGGAATCTGTGGAAAGGCTGAGATTTGTCACTAAAAGTCCTGTTGTTTCTTTTTCTTCAAAGGCACCAAAGGAACGCAGCCTTCTTTGAATAACCAACTTGAGTGTTAATGGCTTTGTGTCTTAATTACCAGGAAAAAAACTTAATCTTCTTGAAATATTTGTCTCTCCAAATTCTTACATAGAAGTGGGCATTATGTGGATCAATAGTTTCTTTTAGCTCCTTAATTATGGATTTAATAGAGAAATGATTAGAGGAATCATAGGGTCCATGTCCAGCTGTTTTCCATGAAGAGAGGGAGGTCTGGATGCCTTTGAGAAAATGTGACCCATTCTGGTACTTACTCCTCCTTTAGGGGCCTACGGAAGTGATAGTCCCAGGATTTCATGACATCAGACCATTCGTCATAGACTCTGGCATTCTTTGCTGTAACAAGGGCAAAAGCATGGGAAAATCTTTGGCTAAGGCTGAATCGACACCCATTTGTCATGCCAAAAACTGATTTTGGATCCATTACCAATTTTACAGCAAGTTCGCTCCTTTTTTAGGCTGGTGTATTTTAAACTAGTGCTCCATGGCCCCTTAAAATTTCGAGCCTTGATCACTAGCCAGGCACCAAATCAGTTGGTGTGGGAGGATAACTTGCCTTCCTCCTTTTGTACGGCATTTCAATAATGGTATTGTTTCTTATCCAAGGTTATGTTTGCATTGAAGCTGAGCTTAGATTGCAAGCCTACAATTAAATGTCGAAGTATTAATTTAGTTAATATTTAAATTCTTATTTAATATATAACAAAATTAATCTTGATATCCATGTTTATACTGTCTCCCATTGATGTTGCTTAAAATCTGTATTTCTATCATCTCAAACACCTGCTTTTATACTCTCACGACGTGACATGTTTATACTTTTGGTAATGTAACTTCATTTGTGTTGAATTTTTGTGCTAATTCACCGAACAGTCATCTTGGATTATTTCATCTGCATCTTTGCTCCCAACAATAATTTCAACAAGTTCATTTCAGGCAATTGATGAAGCAGAGGAAGAGTGGAGCCAGCACAATGCGAAAAAACTAATAGATACAAGTGAAAAGGGATTGCGTGGATCAATTCCAGAGCATTTTCCATATTTCCACGTAGAGTTTGGGTTGACCAAGGGGTTTGTACATGTGATAGATGACGAAAAGAGTTTCAAGACCAGCTTTGGTCTCAATGTCATTAGAGGCATGTTACAGCTAGCTGAGGAAGATATGCACCGGCGACGTAGATACGAGTCCGTTGAGGTGCAAAAGCATGCTGTGGCGAACTTTGTACAAGATTGGGAACCTTTTGACTGGACAAAACAACTATGAGTACAATTATAATCTTTATTGCTTTGCCAGTGTGTTAAACCTTAAATATTTGATCAAGTGTCAATGAAAGGTTTTGTAATAGCTTTCAGGTTTGGGGATGTGCGCGTTTTATTCTCTCTTTCTTCTTTATTCCTTGTCTTGATTAAAATGGAGCGTTTATCTCATGAATTCTGTCAGTTGCAACAGGGAAAACAACCCTTTCTTCATTAGTTTACCTTGTGTTTTGTCAATTTTCTTTATTAAGTTAGAAGACAAGAAAATTTTCATCTTTTCTATAATAGATTGCAATGGGAGCTATTCTTATGGTTTGCACAAGCTCGAAGCTAAGCTCGAAGCTCTAATGAATCTTCTTTTAAGTCTTTTGAATTTTAAGTTCTTGGAAAAAAATCAATTTTGACATTTAAATTCGTTAAGTTATATTAATTTTGATTCTAAACTTTTAATTTCATCAAAATGAATTTCAAGTGTGGATAGTGTTGCAATCTTTAAGTTTAAACTTGAAAAAATTTATTTTTTACCCTCTAATAAGTTTTATTTTGAATATTATTAAAAAAGTTGTGACTATACACGTGACAAAAGCTGCTTTGGTTCCTCATTGATATACGAATTGAATCCGATTGTGATTATAAGGAAGTTGTGCACTAAAGAATAAATTAATATAATTGCTAATTAAGAAAATTGGTACCGAAGATTGTTGGAATTAATTTAATAATTAATTCATATGCAGGTAACATTACAAATTAATTATATTTGGGCTATTTAATGGGTAGTGGTCTTCATTATGGGCACAAACTTCCAATTTAGTGGTGTGGCATTCCTCTTGAATCTTCAGTTCTCCATAAGACAGAATTGCACATATTCGGTCCAAGTTGGATGATTGAAGATTAACACATATATGTTTATGGTTATGATCAATTGATTTAATAGTTCTAGATAATTCTAATATTTTTGTAGATTTTAGTTTTCTTTCATACTTAGATCCTTGATCATGGTTGTTTTTGAATTATATGACATTTATTCTAGAATAATCATGTATTAGAATTTATGTATTTTTCCAAAATAATAGAGAAAGGTTGAACCATTATCGGGCAGAGTATTTCGAGAAAACTTATGCCTCAGGTTTGAAGAAAGTAAAAAAAAAAAAAGGTAATTAAAAGGGGAATAGAGACTGTAGTGGCGGACTATTTCCCTGGTTTTTACTTTTTACCGTAATTAGTATGTGTGTTTGTATTTAGTTTTAATGAATTTTGTTTTATAATTAATTTTAATTTGCATTCTGCAGAGA
>JAOANK020000065.1:374224-390606 GCA_026257165.2 Telfairia occidentalis | reverse complement strand
TGTTGGGTTTTTATGTCCTAAAACTCATTGCCATGTAAACATATTCTATTATCAATAAAGTAGTTATTGATGTTATTTAGTAAAATTGTTATTGAATTAAGTATAACTCTATAAATCCAATAAAAAAAGAACCCACGACTATAATATGAGTACTTAAACTTTATGTGGTGACATAAAAGTGGATCAAGTTTAAGTAAATAGCCAAAACGGTCCATGGTATATGGATTAGGCTGGGTACTTTATCCTGGGGACACTAAGGAACGCGGCCCACTTTGTATATGATACAAATGATGTGATCTTGAATCGTTCATGTGGAGACATGCGAGTGGGGGTGTTTTATGCAATGAGGTTGCATAAGACTGGACTGCGAAATATTCACTATTTCTTTATAACACCGTTCACTGAAAACACTTACTAATTTCAAACTGATGATCTACGTAACTTGATCTAAATCCTGATCTAACTATGAACTCCTGTTTATTTAGGATTATCCTTTGATCTGCATGGGTGAGAGAGGCCCAACAACATCTACTCAATATGCCTCCCATTTCAGGGGTAAAATTGGGTAGGTAGCTGGGGCCATAGTCCTGCAATATGGAATTCATTCTTACCCGACTTGAGGGATAGTAGAGAGGTTGTTCCTTAAATTGTTGATCTAGGTCTTGAACAAGGGGCCCCACCCTCTCATTGGCCCGAGAGGGAGTTCGGTTTGATGGTTGGACCACAAACCAGTTGTTCATTAGAGGGTCAGTGGTACTTAAGGAATAAGAGGTAACTCGGGGGTATAATGGTAATTAATCTAGCTGAGATTACAAACAACCTGTGAATGGTCTACTTACTAATCATGGTTATATCAAATGGACACAAATATATCTATAGTGAGGATAGTGCAGCTACAGGCTTTGGTGGAGTGATTCGTTACTTAACGAATGTTGGTTAGCTAGGTCAAAGAGTTTGACCGGTTAATCTCAAATCCATGGAGCTCATGATCTATAGGTCCATTAGGTCCCTCAGCTAGCTCATATCGGATAACACATTGGAACAGTGTGGTGAATGAATTTGAAGTGTTCAAATTCTGTTTCGGGAGAATGTTAAATATATACAATATATTTAACCTATCGAAGTTTGACTGCGAATTAAACAATCGAGGATAGTTGAAAATAACACTTAATGAGATTTAAATGTTGCATATATGAATAGGGATTCATAATCGAAAAAATAGTTTTTTCGAAAACTGAGATCGGTGGTAAAATAATATTATTTTATTATTTGATAATAAAATAATATAATTTAAATTAAAATTGTTTTAATTTAAATTAATTATTTTTTATTTTGTTTTAATTTATGAAATTGAAATTAGAAAATAAAAAATATGTAAATAAAGAAAAAAAGGAGAAAATGGAATTGGATGAATTGACTTCTAATTAAGTGTTACTCTTTCAAGCATGTTTTTATACTTCTAATTAAGCTTATTAGAGTGCAATTGATCCTATTTCGCTGCATATGTATGTTGATACATCCTTCATGATGATTGTTGAAATCTTAGATAGATTTTTTTCGATTTTAATGAATGAGATGATTGATTGTTTGCCTGATTGTGTGCTAAAAGAGAAGAACTTTTGATGCATGCATGCTGAGGATTATGACTTACCATAATTTGCTATGAGTTGTATATGAGTTGAAATAGAGAAATTAGTAAGCATACTTCTAAGGTGAGTTATGTTTGTCCTTCGTTAAATTCCTTGTATTTTGAGCACGTAGTCTCCATTTCAGAGTCTTGAAGGCTTAGAGTGTCGTTAATAAGGTTATACTTTAGATGTCTCAAAATGGTTTGATTGCTGGATAATGAAGTTTTAAGTTGAGTAACTTATGTTGAAAAAAAATATTTATTTATAAGTTTTGCTAAAAAAGAGTATAAAAAGGTTACTCCATCTTTCCTGTTGTGCCTAAAAGTACTAAAGGAAAGTGAGTATTGGCATAGGGTAGATGGGCTGCTCGTAGTTGGATACTCAGTACCTAAGAAGTGGGGGTAAGTCAGAACGAAGGCAACACGTCTTGATTAGGATCCTATTTTAGCAAAAATAGAAGGGTTGAATGTATTGGTTGTAGTTGGAAGCTTAGTGCTTAGGAAGTGAGGGTAAGCTAGAACGAAGGTAATACAACCTTCTATTCTAGCAAAAGAAAGAAAAAACAAAGCAATAAAAAAGAAAGAAGTTACCTTAAGTTAGAAATTTTCATTTAAAATTGATTTAGTGTCAGAGTAGGGACAACTTTAGAAAGACTTCATTAAATGCACTCTGGGCTTGTAAGGACTAGAATGGGATGGACTTGCATACACACACACAAGGGAGGACAAGAATTGGCCTTCAACTTTCTTACCAATAGAATGTGCATGAGCATTTCTTTTATGTTGCTCATTACTTGTCACTGTGCGTTGAGTGAGGAGTTTGAAGCATGCCAGTATGGAAGTTTTTTCTCTATATGTTGTGTTTTATTTTAGCTTGGGACTAGCAAAACTCTAAGTTTTGGGTGGTTGATAACACTATAAAAGTGCTATTTTAGAGCTTTAAATTTAGTAGTTTTGTGGGTTGAATTGTGTACTTTGAGGCTTTATTGTTGAATTTGTAAGAACCGGGCATTTAAAGGCAAAATTATAAATTTGGTGTTGTTCGAGTTGAAAAACGAGCCTAAGAAGAGAAAATTTGGCTAAGGAACAAAGAAACTATGTTGAAAAGAGCCACAATTAGAGAGCAAGCGTCTCAATGCCAGACCAGAGCGTTGAGATGCCAAAGTAGTGACTAGCAACTCAGACGCATATGCCAGCGTCTCAATGCTACTCAAATTTTAGCAAAATAGAAAGCTGAAATTCGAAGTAGCATCAAAGCACTGCTTTGCCGCGTTGTGATGCTACTTCAAAAATTCCTCTCTATTTTACAAAAACGGGGTGGTAGTTTCATAATATTAAAGTGCAGCGTCTTGACGTTGTGCTATAGCATCTTGACGCTGCGACAAATACTATATAATGTTCTTCTCACTGCTAGGTCAAGGGAGATCTATTTTCTCGGTGCGATTTTTTACGAAATTTTTAAAAAATAATGAGGGCTATTGTTCTGGAGCATTTGAAGATTTTTAGAGTGCTTGGAATCAAGTTTTCACACTTCGAGAAGCGTGCCTACGGTTGAAAACGACGTAGTTTTTGCCTGGAGTTCCCGCTCTTCTCTTAGATACTTTAGGTAATCTATCTTTAGAGGATTTTCTAGACTTTTGATGATGCATAACAGTAGCTAATTCTCTTTGGTTTTACGGTGGTGGTTGTATTGAACTTTTGGAATTATTAATTTTCTTTTGGAATGCAATTCTTTATCATCTTCTTTTAAATTTCAGCACGTTAAGCACTCCCTTCAACTGGTCATTGAGTGTTTGTCTGTTGTGTTTATTATCTTGCTTGAAAGAGAGGGTAGTAAATTTAGACCAAGGATTTTAGACATACGATTTTCTATGCATGAGTGTGATATGAGAGCTTATGAGGTCCGTGATAGGTTATTTTTATCCCGCTTTTAAATTCTTATTGCAAGACATCAAATATGGATTAATCGTGAGAGTTGGTAGATCTCGAGAGGGGGAAACCTGAGTTAATCAAACTTCGACTTAGAAAATTGGTAATTAATTGTATTTCATTAGTTGATTAATTGTTTAATTATTTCGCTCACCATACCAACACCCTAAAACCACTATTTAATTGGTTGTTTCACCATTAGCATATCTCATTTTCGTGCATTTGTATAGCTTAGAATTGTTGCATGCTATTGGGTTCCCTAGATAAAATTGAAGAATAAATTAATAACTAGGAAAATAAAAAATCTGATTCCTAGAGGACAATACTCGGTCTCTTAAGGTCGTTTAATATTATAATTTGACCCTTACACTTGTGATAATGTAGTGGATTACAATCACCTTAGTTTCTCACTTTACTGATCTATCTCAATTACTTCTTCATGCTTGTGTTGGTTGTAGCGAGGTCGCGTCGCTGCTCGAGGGTCACGCCCCTAGCAGAGCTGTCTGGTGAAAGTTATTTCCCATGGTGCGAGATTCAAGGCGGTCAGGAGCACCGATTTTCGATGCATCTCCTCTTTTCGAGGGGGTCTAGGTAGGCCTATAAAATGGAGCACCCTTCCCCTCATTTTCTTCATCTCCACTCATCTTGAGTTATAATGTCTGGCTCAGAGGACCGCTCTCGGACTTTGGCCTTGCCCGACTCTAAAAGTCCTACTTGGATTCCAAGTCCATTTTCGAAGACCTCTCCTCTAATTTTGTCCTTGACTTAATGGACGTCGATATGGCCAAGAATGAGGCTCTTTAGTCTGACCTGGTCGACCGTATAAGTAAGAAGGAAGAAGACTTCTAGTTCTGTTTAGTCATGCATAAGGTGACCCAAGCTCGTCTAGCCAAGGAACTTTGGTAGGCAAATGACCTTAGCTTCTAACTTAACCTCCAGTTTCATGTGACTAAAATTGAGCTCAAAATAGAGCAAAGTCGATGCGTTGCAGCCCAACTTCTGTGGCCTGATGAATCAGATGGGTCTCGTGCCAGTGCGATGCTGATAACCCTCAAAAGAGAGTTATTATGAGTCTTTTAGGCTAGATTTCATCTCATTTGTGAATTAAATTACCTTTGATTTATAGAATAATTTCTTGATTTACCTTTATTTTGCATATAGGGCTTTTAAGACATTCATATTGTTGCATCATTCTATTTATACTAGTATTTGAATGATATAGAAGGAATTTAAGGTTAGTTACTTCTAATTCTGGATATTTTGTTTAGCAGATAAATTATAGAGCATGATTGTAGCAAAATTATTGATTGAACAATTCTAGAGAAAAACAAACATAGAGTATCCACACAAAAATAATGAAAATTCAAAATATGTAAACAATTCTTTCTTTTTGTAAATTAATCAGCCGTAGGATGCGAGCCACATGGACAATTTAACCTAATAGGTTTCCTAATCACAATGAAAAGCCTATAAATAGAAAACAAGGTTGCCAATTAGAGGAATTCAGTTAGTTTAATTCTTTTAGAGAACTTTTAGTTCCAGACTTTTCTTCTGCAGAGTTTAGTTCATCGCTACTGTTGTTCTTTGATTCTCAACTAGAGAAGAGCTTGTAGAAGGCTGAAGCATAAAAATTGATTCTAGTGTAAGTTTGTGTAGCAACTCATTTCTGTAGTTCTTTAGAGTATTATTTTATGATGCACTCATTTATTGCATCCACTTATTGTTGTTGTCTTTTATTTATTTTAGCATGAACTAATCACCTTTGAGTGAGGATTAAGGGAGATGATGCTGAATTGATTTAGGATTTGAAGTAAAGCATGTTAGATTGAATTGTTGTAGAAGTGTTCTTTATTGTTTAATGTTTACGTCTGTCTGGCCAACACGCATAAATAACTTCTCTATATTTCGGGAGAAAATACAAGGAGTAGATTACTTTTAAAGCACATTAGTATCTAGATTAGGTTAGCGATTGACTAAGTATGGAGGTTAGGGATAATCACTCGCCTAATGAACAAAAACAACAAGTTTAACTCATATAGGTTAATGAGAACTACCTTAATATAATTGGGAGATTTGGGAGGATTCCGAGACTATTGTTTTGTAATTTGATCTTGCAAACCTTTTGCTTCAGCATTCGGTTTCAGGGAGAATAACATGTTACCTTAATCCAAACTCATTCATTCTTATCATTACAACCGCATCAACATTCTTTTTATTCTGTCATTTAATTTAGTCATTAGTTTTGAAAATTCATAAAAGCTTTGGCTTTTGTTACTCATTGAATTCACTAAAAGGTTAAAGTGAGAATAGTTTAAAATCTACAACTAATCTCTGTGGAGACGATATGAATACTTATCACTTGCTGCTGACTTTGTGTACACATCACTTTTTAGGTTCTTCTCACTCAAGCACGCAATAAGTTTTTGGCATCGTTGTCGGGGATTAGTTTGAATTTTGACTATTTTGAGTTTGATTCTTTTGTTGAATTATGCTTTATTTACACTAATTTAATTTATTTGTGCAACACTTGGTGTATGAATGTTAATTCTTATTTGGAAGTTGAGTTTGGTCTAGAGATGGAAAGGACTCTTCGAAGAAGCAGAAGGGAGTTAAGAAATCAAGCAAGTTCGATTGAGCAAAACTCTGTACCTCATGGAGAACCTGTAGAATAGGAAAATCAACAACCAAATAGAGGAGGAGTTCCATTGCCTGGAGTAGCAATGCAACTACAAATTAGACTAGTGGATCAGGTTGAAAACTCTGTTCTTCTAGCCATGACAGGAAAATAGCCTTCAGAGACTATGTAGTCCCTATGTTCGATGAATTAAATCTAGGGATTGTTAGACCAAATATTTAGGAAGCCAATTTTGAGATGAAACCTATGATGGTTCAAATATTATAGACAGTGGGTCAACTTCATAGATTACCTGTAGAGGATCCACACTTACATTTGAAAAATTTTCTTGAGTAAGTGACTCATTCGTGATACAAGAAGTTTCTAAGGATGCTCTACGATTAATTTAGTTCTCATATTCGTTGAGGGATGAAGCAAAAGCATGGTTAACAACATTTGCTTTAGGATTCATTACTATTTGGAATGAATTGGGCAATAGATTTTTTACTAAGTATTTTCCACCCACTAGGAATGCCAAACTCAGAGTGGAGATTGTATGTTTTAGACAGTATGTGGATGAACCCTTTAGTGAGGCTTGGGAGAGATATAAGAAACCCCTTAGAAAGTGCCCTCACAATGGTTTGCCTTACTATGTTCAAATCAAGATTTTCTACAATGATTTAAATTCGGCTACACAAAGCATGGTAGATGCTTTAGCAAATGGTGCTTTGTCGTCAATAACTTACAATGGCACATATGAGATTTTGGAAAGGATATCAAGCAACAATTATCAATGGTATGATGCAAGGAAAAATCCTAAAAAACTACAACAAGGAGGAGCAGACGTGGATGCACTAACATCCATTAGGGCAAACATTGCTTCTTTGACAAACATTATCAAAATTCAATCCTTAGGAAATGCTACACCACAAAATGTCACTATAAATCAAGTCACTACAGAGTAATGTGTTTTCTTTGTAGAAGAGCATACTTATGAATTTTGCCCCAACAATCTAGCATCCATCTGTTACATAAGCAAGAAAAATCCACATTCCAACACCTACAATCCTTGGTAGAGGAATCATCTTAATTTCTCTTGGAGTCAAGGAGAAAATCATCATAATCCTCCATCACAATAGAAGGGAAATTATCTACCTAGATTTGGATAGTAGAATCAGCAATTTATGTCGCAGCAAAATAGGCAATAGCCCCAGCAAAATTCTTGAAATTCATTGGAGAATCGGTTGAAGATGTACCTAGCTAAGAACAATGAAATTATTCAGAGACAACATGCTTCATTGAGGAATTTGGATATCCAAATTGGACAAGTGGTAAGTAAATTAAAGACTAGACCTCAAGGTCAACTTCCTTCTGATGCTGAAAATCCTAGGAGGGAAGGTAATGAGAAAGTTCAAAAAGTAGAACTTAGGAATTGAAAGTCCTTGGCTGGAACAAGTTCGTTGCTCTAGCAAAAGGGTATGAATCAAAATTCTGCAACTCAACAAGAGAACGTGAGCAATGGGATGAAAATTGAAGAAACAACAAGAGATAGAGGTAAAGCAGAAGGAGTTCCAAGAAAAAGACATGTAGAATCTCAGTGATCACTCATGCTAATCCTTTCAAACCTCCACCACCTCCATATCCACAAAGATTCAAACAGTAAACTCAAGAGGTTAAGTTGAAGAAAATTTTAGAGGTACTAAAGCAACTTTACATAAACATACTGTTGGTAGAAGGTTTGGAGCAGATGCCAAATTATGTGGAATTCTTTGACATTTTGACCAAGAGGTAAAGGTTGTGAGAATATGAAACAATATCATTAACTGAAGAGTGTAGCACAATCCTAAACTATAGGCTACCTCTGAAGGTTAAAGATCAAGGGTCATTCACCATTCTTGTCTCAATTTGAGCGAAACAATTAAGAAGGGCATTATGTGATCTTGGAGCAAGTATCAATCTCATTCCATTATCCATTTACAAGAAATCAGGAGTGGGAGAGTCAAGACCTACCATTATCATACTTCAACTGGCTGATAAGTCAATTACTTAAACTGAAGGCAAGATTGAAGATATTTTGGTGCAGGTAGACAAGTTCATATTCCCAGCTGATTTCAGCATTTTAGACTATGAGGCTGACAACGACGTGCCGATAATCTTGGTAAGACCTTGCCTAGCCATTAGGAAGGTCGTTGATCAATCTTTAGAAACGAGAATTGACCATGAGAGTGAAGGAATCGAATTTCTAGCAGAAGCGAGTGAACGCCGTGCATTCAAAATTCAATTTGAAAGACCATACGATAAGGAAAAACAAAGAAATTAAAATATGTTTACCTTTGTAGAAACTTTAGTGGATATCTCAGAGCCACGAACACCAGCAAGCAACACAAACCGATGGACACTACCACTCAAAAAGCTTGCTATTCTAAGGAGAAGGAATAACTAGGATTGTGAGATCTCTCTTTAATTTTTTGGTGAGGGAACAAACGTGAAGAAGCAACAGCTAGCCCTTTGTATTATCAACATAGAGTTTTTTAAAGAGGAGAAAGTGGGAGGGGTTGTTACCTTAATTCCCTTCCCACGTAAAATCCCATTAACTCCCCACTAATGGGGAGTTAATTTGATTATATTAAAATTAATATAATTAAATAGTAAATAATATATAATTAATTAATTATCTAACAATCAATTAACTATATATTATGCACATTTATCACGTTAAATGCATATCTGTCTCTTCAACCTATAGCTTTAATATGAACCCTATCCATATTAAATTTTAACCTATAGTATTTATATGAATTCCATTGATATAAATAAGATTTGAATCTTATTCAAATATTTAATTTCTCACATATTATATAGTATTAATTATAAATCATATTTATAACTATATAATGTATCATTATACATTATACCTTATATTAATCACATTAATATAATTAATACCTTTAATTCCCTAAAACATTTTGAACAATTCAAATTATTCCAAAATTATTATTCCTTGTAAAAACCTTAACGAGCTAGCAAGGGGACCTTATGGACCTACAACTTAGAACCTTCAATGATACCAGACTAATTAATTAAACTCTTTAATTAATTAGCCAGCATTCATTAACTACCGATCACTCCACTAAAGACCGATAGCTACACTCTTCGCACTGTAGATATATTTATGTGTCCATGGATTTAATCAATCAACAGTAAGTCGACCCTTCACGAATTGTTCATAACTACAGCTGGTCAAAATTATCGTTTTACCCTTGTAGTTATATCGAACTCCTTAAGTACCATTGATCCCTCTAATGAACAATTAGTTATAGTCCAACTCTAACGAGGCGCCTCTCTGGCCAGTGAGAGGGTGAGGCGCCTCATTATTCAAGACCCGAAATCAGCCCTTAAGGGAATAATTCATCTACTTTCCCTCAAGATGGGAAGGAGTGAATTTCACCTTGTGTAGCTATTGAGTTGGCAAACTCGGCTACTCTCTCCCATAGAGATCAAAGGATTGCCCTTATAGGCAAACGTTCAAAACTCACTCAAGATTAAGGTTGAGTTACCTTTGATCACCCTAGTAAAATGTTAATCTCTTCATGCAAAGGCATTATAAAGAGAGACTAATCACTTCGCGGTCCGGTCTTATACAAACTTTTTATATAGGATACCGCCACTCATATGTCTTCACATGAAGGATTAGGATCATAATTGTTTATAACACTTTAAAACTCTTATAACAATTACAAAGTGGGTTGTATCCAAGAGTGTTATTAGGATAAGGTACCCAACCTTATCCATATACTATAGACCCTTTAGGTTATTCTTTAAACATGATCCACTTGTATGTCTACCACATACCTGTTTAAATTACATAAAATAACCTTGGATCTTAGTTTATTGAATTGGGTTAATGCACACTAAACGTCAATAAAATAACTCTTTATTTTATTAAATAAATAATTTATGTATAAAGTTTACAAACTATGAAACTCACGAAATTTAGGGCATCAACTCCAACGGAGAGTGCATGACTAGGAGGTAAAGTTTAGTGTTTTTTAGGCCATGAGATATCCAGCAGAGGTTGAGGAATGTTAGAAATCAATTGCTGGAGGAAATAGTGGAAGATGCGTTTAAGACTGAAGTGCAGGAACAACATATTCAGTAGTTTGGGAATGATATGCCTACAGATGCAGAATGTGAGATCAATTATTCTAAGACAGAAAATACAAAGGATGTAAGATTTGATATTATAAGAAAATATTTGAAACCTTGGATTTGAATGACAGGAAATCCCCACCCATGAAGCCATTTGTTGAAGAACCACAACAACTGAAGTTGAAGCTGATCACACCCAACAATGCATCACTACAAGTGCACAGGTCAATTGTAGTAATAAAAACGGCCTAAAAGACTGAGTATTGTCCATTGAGAATCAAGATTTCTAGTTTTTCTTAGTTATCGAATTATTCTTTGGATTTTATTTAAGGAATCGAAGGTCATGCAACAATACTAGTCTAATAAATGCAATAAAGTGAGACATGCAAACAGTGGAATAATCAAGAGATGGAAGGTTATAGGGTGTTGGTCTTTTTAACAACACAATTAAACGACCAAGTTACTTACGGAATGCATTTTCATGCCAATTTGCCTAAGTCTAAATGTCATTAATTCAGATTTCCTCTCTCGAGCTCAACAATTTCTTGCAAGTAGAACATAGAAGCTGCATAAAAATTATTCATTAGCAACCTCACACGCTCCCATGCATAAAAGAGCCTCTGCTGAATAATCTGCCACCCTCTCTCTCGAACAAGATAATAAATGCAACATACAAACAATTAATGTCCAGCTAATTGGAGGCATAAAGTGCTAGAAATTAAAAGGCAAAGAGGCAATAAATACATTACAATAATAAATCAATTCATTTAATGAGTCATTAAAGTCCCAACACCTTAAAACTAAAGGGGATTTAGCTACTGTTTTTCATCCTAAATTTCCCAGAAAAATCCACAATAAAAGAAAACATAAAGAGTATGAGAGAAAAGAGAGAACTCCTGAAAGAATCCACATCATTTTCGCCACAAACAAGCTTCCTAAGGTGTCAAAACTCGATCCCGAATAGTAGCCCAAGTGTTTTCTATCGATATCCCTCAAAAAATTGCACCAGAAGAGGTCTTGCCAAACCCTAGCGGCGAAAGAATGCCTAAATACTAGATTGTTGGCAGCGTCGAGACGCTATATCACTAAACAAAATGCGGGACCTCATGTGACAAAGTTAAGCATTGAGACACCTATAGGTAGCGTCGTAACGCTGCCCACTTGAGGGTGCATGCATGTACATTCTTAGCATCATCTCTCTTCATTTTGGCATCTCAACACCCTAAGCCGCCATTGAGAGGCCAGCCTCGGGTCTTCACTTAATTTTGCCTCGTTTCTTCATTTCTTGGCCAATTTTGTTCTTCTTGGGCCCGTTTTTCAACTTGAACTGCCCCAAATTTATATTTTTGCCTTAAACTACTTGGTTTCTACAAATTCAATAGTAAAAGGATTAAAGTATATAGGAAAGCTCCCAAAACTACAAGAATTTAGATCCTAAAATTGCACTTTCTTGAGTGCTATCAACTACCCCAAACTTAAAGTTTTGCTAGTCCCGAGCAAAAATAAAACGCAAACATATAAGAGAACTTCAGTGCTAGCATGCCTTAGACTCTGAACTCAATGCACATTGACAAGTAATGAGTACAAGAAAAGAAATGTTCATGCACATTCTATTAGGAAGAAAGTCGAAGGCTGATTCTTATCGTCCCTTGTGTGCGTGTTTGTGCAAGCCTATCTAGTCCTAGCCCTTATAAGCTCGGGGTGAAAAAAACCTCCTTAGGTTTACTGACAAAACACATTTTCTTGGAAATTTACCGAAGTCTAGAATTTCATTAATTCAGGTTTCCTCTCTCAAGCTCAACTACTCTCATTCATCTATCCTAATTCAATTTCTTGCAATTAAAACATACAAAGGGCATACAAATTATTCAATAACAACTCCAATCATTCTTCTATCACTCTCGTGCATAAAAGAACCTATGTTCAACTTCCATTGTAGTACTCAAAAAGTGCTATTTTAGGGCCTTTAATTTAGTGATTTTGTGTTTTATAAGTGTACTTTTATGCTTTTATTTATGAAATTTTGTAGGAACCTAGCAGTTTAGGAGAAATGATGCAATTGAGGTTGTTCAAGATGAAAAATGAGCGAAGAGAACCCAAAAATTGGCCAAGACATGAGAAGAATGAAGGAGGAACCCAAGGGCCAAATAGTGACTAGAAGGAAAAACGCTTTAGCATTGAGATGCTAGAATAGTAGCGTGTCAACGCTACTTCAATTTGGCAAGATGAAATGTGAAATTTTGATGTAGCGTGGAGACACTACTTCAAAATTCTTCTCCCTTTACTTCAAAAACATGGTGGCAGTCTCATAATTATGGTGCATAGCGTCTTGATGCTATTACATAGCGTCTCAACATTCGACGATCTCTATTTAAGCAAACTTATGTTTTAGGTTTGAGGGAGCTATTTTTGGGAGAGAACGTTTCGAGAGAGAGAACCAAAAGTTGATTTCTAGTGTGCTGAAAAAGAAGAGTCATTCTGAGTGTTCGTGGGTGAAATTTGAGAGCACGGGGAGCGGCTTGGTGGTGGAGACGACATTGAGATGATCTAGAAGTTTTTCTTCTTCCTTTCTTTACTTTGTGCTATTATTTTGAAAATTGATTTGGTGATATTCTTAAGCTAATGTGTGGCTAAGAACCTTGTAATCTGATGGTGTTGGAGTTTCTAAGTTTAATTTGATGTGTTGGCTTTTTATGGTTGAATTTTGATTGTTGAATCCTCCTAGTATTTATGTATTTCAATGTTATTCTTACATGAGAGTGTAGAATTTAATTTGTTTTATTGATTTAGCTTAAAAAAGTGGTCAATACTTAGAACTCGAATGCTAGGCTTTTGAAACTTATGCATAAAAGTGGTAGGTTAAACTTGAGGTAAAATTTAGAATCATACCAACAACCATATTTTCTTAACATTTACAAGAAATTGACTTGTTAATTGAATGCGAGGATGGGTGAAGTTAAGAAAGTAAACTTTAATTTGTTAGAATTTCTGAGCCTGGGATTTTAGCAATTAAAAGAAACGTAAATTTGTTTAATAAGTTAAATTAGCTTCAAAAGAACCAAACATCCTAGAATTCCCTATTCTTGAAATTTTCTTCCCTAAGCGTGCAACCTTTTAGTCTTATTGTCATTAGTCTTATCACTAAATTTGACCTTCGAATCTCTAGATAACATTGGATTATGTGATTGAAAACTAAGAAAATTAATAACCCGATTCCATACTCGATCTTAGAGTTGTTTTATATTACAATTCGGCCCGTACACTTGCGGTAACACAATGGATTGCGATCGACCTAATTTATTACCCTCTCTTGAGCAAGACAGTAAACATAGCATCCATACAACTAATTGTCAATTAATTGAAGGCATTAAAAGCTAGAAATTGAAAGGCAAAGAAGAAATAAATGCTTTCCAATAATAAATCAATACATTTAACAAGTCTTTAAATCCCAACACCCTAAAACCTAAGAGATTTCAGATCTGTAAAGCATAGTATTTAGCCTAGAAATATCCATAAAAACATAATACAATCAAAGATTAAGAGAAAGTAAGGAACTCTGGGAAGAATCCACGCTGGTTTTGCTGTAAACACGCTTCTTGAGGCATAAAAACTGGATCCCGAGAACTCTAAAATTCTCCCAAACCTCTAAAACAGTAGCCCAAGTGATTCTATCTCGAGAACTCTTGAAAATCGCACAAAAATGAGGTCTCTTCCAACTCTAGTGGGAAAAGATGATTAAATACTAGATTGTCGATGGTGTCGAGACACTAGATGCCGCCTCATACTCCACTTAACAAAATGAGCATTTTGCATGGGCAAGTGGCTAGTGGTAGTGTTGAGATATCAGATGCTGAATATCGTACACACAGACTTGTTGAAGCAGTTCAACACATTGTTGTACGTAGAATCGATTGTGGAACCATCCAAGGGATTTCAGTGGCCTTCTGTCTAGCTTATGTTCAAGTTCACAACTCCTTTACGAGCTTCGTAGCAAGAAATGATATATTCCGCTAAGGACAGCCCCTCACGTAGATTGCTTTGAATTGGTAAATCAATCATTTGTCCTTGTCAATCTGACAATCCTCTCATACCTACTAATTGGTGTACTTGAGATGGATTTCCTCAAGCTCTCGAAAAAGACATTATATGGACTGGATTAACAGGGTCAATCATCCTAAAATTAGGATTCATTTCTTGTTGCAAGTATTCACTTGTAGCATACCATATCTCAGTGGACTGGCGTAATTTTTCTACTGCATGTATGATTCCATAATGATGGTGTTTTTTCAAAATCAAACTTTGTTGTTCAGCATCTTGGACTAGCCATCCCTTAGAAGGGATTGTTAAGAGATCATCAATTGCTAAGGAAATGGATGTAGTAGTGGCCTGCTAGAACCCTAGAGTCTTTATTTGATTCAAGATGTGTGATGTATATGGCATTCCAAAGTGATCGAGAAATCTGCTAATAAGTCGTTTGATGGAAGTTCCATCTATCACTTTATTGTGAAAGGCTAGATCTGCCCATTCCGCCATAAGTACCTCCATATTACACTGAATGCGGTTGTGTAATAGGTTGTTTCTCACTCGGTTTATTAGGTTTTGGAATTCGTTAACGGTGCATAGGAGAGAATTCCTCTTTCTGTAGATGAGACCTTTCAATTCTCTCCTCCTGTTTCTTTCTTGAGATTCGGGTTTGATATTTTGGTTTCTCTTCCCACAGGATAAAGGACATCTTACTAAGCTTTTGGGCAAGTCCGTATCTTTTATCGAGAGGAGATTCGTCACTTAGTAAGGTAAAAACTGATTTATTGTTAGATTGGCCATTGTTCCTCCCTTTCTATATGTCCTATATGTAGGTGGGAAGTACACACTGAATTAAGCATCAAACCAATGTTTATCGAAGTTAACGTGTAAGCGAATGCTCGCTTCCTTACTTCAATCCGGGGATCCTCGATATGTTGATCCCTTATCAGCTCATGATATTCTTTTAGTATGTTCTTAGTCATAGTGATATATATCCTCTGGGCAACGAAGCATATTAGGGCTATCGAGTTGAGTTTCTTTCAACATTGTAGCTTTGTTAGGATGTTGGATGGTGGTCGGGTCCACTTCGAGAATGGTTTCGTGTACCAGTGCCTAAAACACAAAAGCACCTACTACAAGGGACATGGTGAGCATAAGATCGAAGGAGCTCTTATAAGGCGAGTGAATAAGGTTTGAAACCCAACACAAAAACATATATGCTAACCCTCGATCAGGTATTTCTCAAAAGATCCTTCTACCTTGTGTTGCACTAGGTAGACCCACCAGAGTACTTCTCGATTTGAAGGGGTTGCTTTGGTTGACCCGAGGTTAAGAAACCCATAGGCCATGTATATTTCCACTCTCTCCTCAAGGAAGATTTTTTAGACCCTCTCGTTCATGATCAAATAAGATAGTTTTCGTCCTTTTGAATGTCCCACGTTCTAGTGGACCTGCTTTAAATACATTTAAGGTTGTACGTTCTTTGCTTACACGAGAAGAAGAGGAAACCCACTCTCTTCTTTCTTCTTTTTTGGAACCGTCCAAGTCCTTGAAGACATAATAACAATTATGTTATGAAACTTCTTCGTTAAGAATTTTTTGGACCTCGTTAGATACAAATTGTCGAGCCCAACTAAAAAAGATGGGGCTCAGTATAGCCACAATTCGATTCTCAGGGTTTTAGTATTTCCTATTTGAAGCCTACTTAAATTAGAACGAAACTAGTAGATTCTCTTTCGCTTATTGGTCGACTGGCTTTCATTGTTGCAACCTTTGCATTTCCTGCTGAGATCCCAAGTCTCCAAGCGGGCCCTCTTGGCCACTCGTGGCCTTGGCTTTTTAGAGAATCCCTCTCCTGTGTTGTGGGACTTGAGCTCGGCAGTCCACCAGGTGGGTTTGTTTATCCTTCCAATTTCGAGTGTCTTCTTGGATAGTTATAGCGGCCATAGGCAGAAGATGTACATTGTGTTTTGTATTTATTGTTTAATTAATATTTTCATATTTAATAGTTTATTTTTTAATTATTGAAATAGACAAGAA
>JAOANK020000065.1:354490-369186 GCA_026257165.2 Telfairia occidentalis | reverse complement strand
GGGGATCTAGCTTGAGAGCAATAGTAGGTTGTTTAGGGGAATTGAGAAGTCCATGGGCGAGGTTTGGGAGAGTGTGGGGTTTAACACCTCCGTGTAGGCATCGGTTACCTGGTTTTTTTGTAATCATTAGTTGGCCCTCATCGTTTTTGATTGGAGTTCTTTTTTGTGCTACTTGGATGTCTTCTTTCTTGAGGCTTATTTTTTTGTATGTCCTTGTATTCTTTCATTTTTTCTCAATGAAAGTTGTTTCTCGTAAAAAAAAAGTTTAAAATTTTAATCTGAATTTGTATCTAAATTTTAGTTTAGTCTCCTATATTTGTAAGTTCCAATTTTATTCCTTATGTATTAATATTTTTCAATCATGTTTGTACCATTTTAAAAAATAATAATGAAAAATAATACATTAGAGACAGCTATAGGTTTAGCAATTCTTTTCCTAGTCATATTCGTGGATTAGTAATATTTGAAAATCTATTTCATCTTGTAGATTGCTTTGAGGAGAGAAAAGCTAGGTGCATCTGCCCCGTTTTGGCGATACTCAGCAGCTTCTTATCCAGATCTCGAAGAAAAGATGCCTGTTAATGCTTCCATGGGAATTGAACATAAAAGATTCAACAGCGAACCAAGTGAATCCAATCCCTCAGTAAGGGTTTTTTTTCCCCAAATTCTAGTTTTTGTCGTGAACAGAGGTATCTCGTTACATCTTCTATATTTAAACTATGTTATGATTCAATATCTTATAACAAGATAGATATAATTTCTTTTCAATTATGACTTATGAGTCTGGAGCCACCTGGTTGAAATATTTTATATTAACTTAGTCAAGATAGGTAATCTTGGAGGCTGGAAACATCTGGAGGCGTCTCTCATGAATCCCTTTTGCATACACGATACTAGGAACAGCCACTTGGAAGATCTCATTGAAGCCGTGTGGAAAGCGATAGATAATTGTAAAAATGTTTCCTTTGGAAATGGAAGCTTTCCCTAGTAGGGGTTAATGCCTATTGTAGCAAATCCCAAAGAAAATCCTTGAAAACCTCTATCTCCTAATTGGTGTTTGGGCACAGAAGATAACATCATTGATGCTTTCCAAGAAATTTGGTAGACATCATGTAGCAAGTTTGCTGCTGTTATCTTGGTCCCTCGGAAAGAAGTCAAGAGTTATGTGGACAAATGCCTCGAAAACAATAAGCTGGAAGTTTGGTTGGATAGAAATAGTAGAATTTTTCAAGGATTGGGAGGAATTTATTTGATATTTGGGAACGTGTTTTTTTTTTTTTCTAGGTGGTTATACTTGGAGTTCTTCATATCACATTTTTATAGTTATGGTTTGGCTATTACCTAAGAAGCACAGACATGGACTTGGGACATGGACACGTCACAGACACGGCGATTCGTTAATTTCTAAAAAAGTAGAACATAGACATGTTGGGGACACTTTTTTTTTTTTTTAGAATATATGTGTATGTATTGATATATTTAATTATTCATTGTATATGTACATTTGTATTTAACCAAAATTACACTTTAGTAATGCTTAGAAAATAAAAGATAAAGAAATATTGTAGAAGGAATGTTTGTTTAACAAAGAGAAAAATGAAAATGAGAGAGTGAAATCCAATAGATGAATTATCAAACTTCTAATTGAAGTAAAACAAATGTGATGTGATACCAAATTGGTGATATCAAATTGAAGATACAAAAATGTCAAATTGTTGATATCAAATATCAAATTAATGATACAAACTTCTCTTAGAAGTCTACACTTATATAGGTACAAGAATGGAATCCTATTTAATAACCATAACTTAAAACTTAAAAACAACATTATAAAATGAAACTTAAAAGTTAAAAAACTTAAAAATAAAAAGAAACTTAAACTTTAAATAAACAAACTTAATACACTAAAACTGAAACTTAAATGCAATTAAAAGAAAAAACTCAAAACTCAACCTGTAAAAATATACAAAGTTATGTCAATTAATGATATTTGAAGAAATTTCAAATATAGAAGAATTTTGTTGGCTATGACTTGAGGAAGAAGATCTCATCTTAATAATTTAGTAATGATCAATATTAGAAACTTAAAAGATCAGAGTATGTAAGAGAATCTCTATTTATTTTTCTACTTTTTAAGTTGGATTTACATGGGCTAGGTTTTGTATTTTCTTTAGAGCCGTGTCTGACTATAGATTTTTTTTTTTAAATATCAGACACGTATTTTGGCGTGTGAAGCATTTCTGGATGAATCCGTGTCCGACACGGACACTCGGCCTAAAATGGGATGTCCGTCCGTCGTAGGCTATTACTAATGCTAATTGAATATTTATTGAGGGAAGACAAATTGTTGGTGCAATGTTGGGAGCTAATCAGATAGTAGAGGATTGTTAAAGGAAAAATATTAGTAGTACTTAAATAAAATAGACTGTAATTTCTTAAATGAGATTTTAAAACTGAAAGGCTTGCGTTAAGATGGAGAAACTGGATTTATGGCTGCATCTTGTTTTCTAATTTTTCATTCTGTATAAATGGATTCTTATAAAAAATAAATTCTGTATAAATGGAAGACCCAACGGTAATTTCTTGGCCTCTAAAAGGGTGCACCAAGTAGAGCCCTCTCCCCTTTCCTTTTTACCTTGGCAGCAGAATTTTTCAGCGGCTTAGTAATAGATGCGCAGAGATCCCAGGAAGTCTATGCCATTAAGAAGCTGGAAAAGGGCCTCTAACGTGCTGTTGTGAAAAACCTAGCTGATATTGAAAATTTTGAACAACTCAAAACCAACTAGCAGACGCAAAGGTGCAGAAAAAGAAAAGATGAAGCTGGTCTTCTCTGTTGTTTTTACACATAACACACCAGTAAGGAGAAACCAAGCGACTGTTGGATTCTATTGCATGAATTCAGCTTTTCATGGGCAAAAATCCACTAAAAGAAATCTTCATCTTCTTGGGGAAAACGAACTTCCACATAGTTTTTATGGAGAGAGGGCTGAGGCTAGCTGAATCATCGATTAGTTTGGGGACTAAAAGCCTCACGCCACTCCCTCCACACTTTGGAGTCCTCTCTAGCATTCAATGCAACATTGGCGAGCAGATTTGATAAGATTGCCCATTCCTCCAGTTCAACTTCGGAAAGTGTCCAACAAAGCAAGTGTCGTATTCGAGATTGTATTTAACAAGCGTTCTACCTATATTCAATTTGTTTAAAAGTGTTTGCCTCATGTCGATTGCACTTAACAAGTGTTTGATGAATGTCCAAACAAATGTTGGAGTGCTCGAGTACCCAAACTAAAATTTTCTTGCTTAGATTGGCTGTTTTTTTTTTAAACTATTATTATTACTAATAATATATATTCTTAACAGGAGCTTTAAAGCTCTATTTTCCTTTCCAAAACAAAGAAGAAGAAAAAGGAAAAACGTCTATTAGATTTCTATGGTTTCATTTGATAATCATTTCGTATTTGCTTTTTTGTTCTTAAAAATTAAATTTGGAAACACTACTTCCACCTATGTATTCATTATTTTGTAATCTACTTTTTTAAAAATGTTTTTAAAATGTAAGCCAAAATTTGAAAACAGAAAGTTCTCAAAAAATTTGTTTTTGTTTTTTAAATTGGCTAAAAATTTAAATGTGTTCTCAAGAAAGGTGGAAAGCTAGAAATAGTGGGAAATCAAATATAATTTTAAAAAGCAGAACTAAAAATGAAATAGTTATCAAATAGAGTCTACATTATTCTCTGTAAGTCTATGTTTACAGATATGATCAAGTAAAGGTTGAAACTTTAAATAGTAATGCTTTTCTCTCTATGAAGGGAGATGTATATCCCGTGGAGCAGTCAGATGACTTTACTATCAAACCAGTTCTTGATGCTCACTGGGGAGTACTGAACGACGAAGATGTAAGAAAAAGCTGATAGCTTTTTGGTTTCGTAATTTTCATTTGATTCATGGTTCTTAAATGTCAGGTTAGTGGTAGTTACATTGTCTACTGTATGCAGTTACTAATTTGATAGAGTGCGAGATCGTATATTACCTTTTCATAGCACATTTTAAGAGTTCCTGTTCTTTATTTGAAACCATCACAGGCATTACAAGAATTTCTATGTTATCTTACTTTGAGTAATGCTCCTGTGTCTGTTTGGCACAACCATGTGGCTAGTTTATGCGTATTCTATAGATTGGAAACCAAAATTTCCTTCTTTGTACTCCTTACCGGATTCATTTTACTACTACAAATTTCAGATGGATGGTCTTCGTTCACATACTTTATCTATGCTAGTAAATGATGCTCCAGGGGTCCTTTATATTATCACAGGACTTTTTGCAAGGAGGGGATATAATATTCAGGTATATTTAAAGTCTCACAAATTACAATTGCATTGATGTTTTAAGGATGACAGAATTATATTTCTTTAAATATTCCCCCTTCTTTCGGAAAATTCTTTTTTGATAAAATCTGATGAATCCCTTGCTATCAGAGTTTAGCTGTTGGTCATGCAGAAGTTGAGGGCATTTCACGCATAACAACTGTCGTTCCTGGTACAGATGAATCAATCTACAAGTTGGTGCAGCAACTTTATAGGCTGGTTGATGTTCATGAGGTGAATATCCTCTTCAATCACCAATGAACCCAAACGATAAAGTTGAAATTGATGGGTTATGGTAAATTTATGGTAAATTTAATTTTATATCAAGACTTTAACACTCCTCTCGCTTGTGGGCTGAAAATTTGGACAAAGCCCAAGAAGTAGTTATCAATACTAAATGGGGAGTAAATGACATTACATGGATGTGAATACAAAATCTTCTGCTCTAATATCATGTTAAATCATCAATCAACCCAAAAGTTTAAGCTAGTGCATGGATTATGATAAATTTAATCTTATATCAAGACTTTAACCTATCCTAAGCTTTGGCCACAAAATCCATCTTCAAATTTGCGGTGCTTTGTTATTTTTGTAGTATTATATCTACCACATAAGTTCAAATTTCTTCTGTGTGATTTGAGAATATTGGTTTTATATGTTGGAAATAGTTTGAATTTTGCTGCCCTGATCGATGAGTGGAAGGATCTTAAATCTGGTGTGCATTTTATACACTTGCAAGATATATACACTTCAAGTCCCACACATGGTTAGAGGTTAGAGATATATTCTAATGTCCTTTGAATACATGATTGGATAATTTTACTTGAGTAACCTTACCCAAAGTTCTTATATATTGAAGTAACAACTATGGGGTGTCTTGGTTCTCTCTTTCCATATTTTTCTTCTCTCCCCATTATAAGAAAATTTAATCTGACATTGGAGAAATATGTTTGTCTCGAAATATTTAAATTCCCAACGTTCTATGCTTTTTGCCTTTGCTTTTAAGAAATTGCTTCTCGGCCAAAATGCTTTTCATGTCCTTTGCATCCTCTTGATAATTATGAAGTAACCAACTATGTGCTTTTCACTTTAGTATTCTTTGAATCCCTAAGGCTGAAATTGTATCTGAATTTGCTTATGCTCAAGAGTTCAAGTCTAATTGGTCGTTGGTTACTCGTCTCCCCTCCCTAGGTACGGGATTTGTCCCACATACCATTTTCCGAGCGGGAGCTGATGCTGATTAAAATTGCTGCAAATTCTTCCGCTAGGCGTGATGTGCTTGATATTGCCCATATATTTAGGGCCAAGGCAGTTGATGTTTCTGACCATACCATAACTCTTGAGGTAAATCATTCTGAAACTGATGTGTTCTGCCGCTGCATTTCTTTCTTTTTTCAGAAATATCATTTTTACTAGAATTTAGTTAATAACAATTTTGATTCTAAACTTTCATCATACAGTTGAGTAAGTAATAAAATTAGTACCTTCTCAAAAACAAACTAGAAAATTGCCTACGAACCCATTAATACATCACATAAAATTGGATTCAACCAACAGAAAGCCTAATATCCACAGTTCTCAAATCCAATCTCAGTAATATTCAAACTTTACATACAAAGTACAGTAGACAAAAAAAAAAAGAAAACAAAAAAGTCCGAACTCACCAAAATTCTCAAACCCAACTAAAAAACATCCAACACAGTTATTCACAAGAATAGAGCCGTGTTTAGCTTTAGCCAGCAGAAAGTCTACAACTGAGCCTCAAATCTTAAAAGGAACAAAAGAATGGAAACTCATATTAGTTTCACCTTGTGTCCTTACGTTCTAAACGTAGGCCAACAATGTGTAGTGATGAATGTACTTGATACTTGTTTCAGCTTACGGGGGATTTGCATAAGATGGTTGCACTCCAGAGATTGTTAGAGCCATATGGCATTTGTGAGGTTTGTATAGAAGATTTGAGTGAACTCCCTTTCTCCCCCTTTCCTTTTAAGTTCACTGATGGGGAATGATCTTGGCGTGTTCATCACAGGTAGCAAGAACGGGACGAGTAGCGTTGGTGCGCGAATCGGGAGTAGATTCAAAATATCTTCGTGGATACTCTTTTCCTCTGTAAATTGATGTTGAGGGGCACAAAATATTGAGATCTTACCCCAAAAAGTATCTTCAAGGATGGTGTGGAAGATCCGGGTATATAATAATGATACCAAAAGGGGAAAAAACAGAACGGAAAAAATGGGTTTCTTCATGCTGCTTATGAGGATACTCTGAGGCTCTTTTATCAGTTGACCAATATTATTTGGAGCTGGTTAAGGGGTAGAGGTTTATGTAAAAATTGTAGTTATGGCGTGGGAAAGGTTTGTTATTTTTTTAAAACTGTCGATGTTTTGAACTTTCAGATGGTAAGAAGTTCTTGAACTTTAAACGGTTCTTGAAGTTTAAAAGTATCTATATTTGATTTTTTTTTTTAATTCAATCTTGGTGACCTTTTAGTTTTAATGTTTAATAGGTTCGTAAATTTTAAAAATCTTGAATATGATTGAAATTTATAATAGATATAAAATTAAAAGTTTGGAAATTTATTGGTCATTTTTTTTAACTTTAGAAATTTATTAGACACAAAATAAAAAATTTAGAGACCTATTAAACACTCTTTAAAATAAAGGGATCTATAAGATAAAAATCTTGAAAATTTTAGAAACTAAATTAGGTGTATTTTGTATGACTTTTAAAAATAAAAAAAAGTAGTGTATAAAAATTTATTTTTGTTTTTAGAGTTTAGCAAAAGGAGCCGCGAGAGAAGCAGGTGCGGTGTGGAGGTGCGTTCAGTAATGTGTTGGGCATGGACAATGTTGGCTTGTCTAAGGAAGAATTGTGTCCAATAAGCGAGGGTAGAGATGATAGTAATCGAAAACCATGAAGCCTTGAATGCGAATTTTGTTCAAAATAATGCGGCATCAAATTGGTGTTGCCTTCTGGCTGCTCAACGCTGTATTGTGAGATCATCCCTTCCACTGCTATTCGTCCATGGACCCTCATGTTCAGCAGCACTGCGTCCAGCATTTTCCCCTCTACGTTGTCCTTTTGGTAAGTATCTGTGATTTTTCAACCACATTTTGTTCAATAATCAGGCTTTTCAGTTTTGTGTTGTTTGGGATATTAATTTTGATTGATGTCTATGATTTGTGATTGTGTACGTATCTTTTGAGAGCTGCGTTGAAGTCGTACTCGTCTTAGTAGTTGAAAGCTTCGTTCAAATGTCAAACTTTATATTATGCATAATTTGAGCTCTCTTCTAACTTCAGCTCCACGCTTGCTCCCATTTGGGCATAAGTCCTCACGGCTTTGTTTTTTGTTTCACCCAAAAGGCCTAATATCAATGAAGATGTTATGTCTCTCACTTATATACTCATGATCTTCCCTTTGTCTAGCCAATGTGGGACTCTCCCAACAATCCTCCCCTTGAATAAAGGACCAGCGAGCTTTCCCTCAAATAATCATCTATCCGTCCACTCTTATCCAAGCCATCTCCTTCTCCCAGAGCGCAACACACCGCCTGCTCGATAGGACTTTACCATAGATCTTCTATGTTACTTTCCACTTGTTCGACACCCGAGAATTTTACTGACATTGCTAAGTTAGGGGCATTGCTACTTTTGAATTCTAGGCTCGTAATCCTTAGCTGCAACCTGCTTGTTCCCAACCACTTTCACTTTCACTTTCACGTTTCCTTTCACATTATTATTCATGTCCACTCCCCATTTCTCTCTTTCGCCTTCAATTCTATATTGCAAAGTGTGATGTTGAAATTGAATAATGCCACTTTAATTAAGTTTTTGCTATGTGTGTTGGTGTATAAATTTATAGTGGGCTTTGCTTAGAGGAGCACTTCAGTTTATTTATGAATTTTAAACTGATGGAATGGATGAATGAATGGGCATTTTATTTTTATTTTTTTTTGAGTTCAACCCGTGGGAGAATTTGAATCTGTGATCTTTTGGTCCTAAAGATATGCTTTAACCAGTTGAGCTATGTTCGATGTTGTATGAATGAATATGCATTAGGTTTATTGAGTTGGATTGAAAATATGCATTTTTGTCGGAACATTTATGTACGTTATCCATGACATAGCTTCCCCCTCCTCTCTAGTCCAAACTGACTATTTTTTCCATTCCTAACCAACCATTCTAATTCTATTAGGACAACCTTTTTTTTATATTATAATTTTTATAATATATATATATTTTTTCTAAACCTATTTTTAAAATATTGTAATTTTTAATTTAATTGGTCAAGGTGGAGAAAAACCGCCTCTTTGAGAGATGACGTGGTTTACGACCCAATGGTCATCTCTAGGGTTAGAACCTCGATATACATCTCGTTGTGGGATAAGGAAATCTCATTCTTTATCATATTACTTGATCATACTCCATCATGATCATAGTAAAATACTAGATTTGAGATATTTTCATTTTGACTCCAGTTCTGTGATTTTCGTAAATACTATCAATGGGTAAGAAAATTTCATTTTCACTTTTGTTTCTGGATTTCGATTCATGAATATATTTGAATGGTAGTTTACCAATATTTTTATGAGTTGGAGTAGGATTTGGACTAGGATTCATGATTCAGATTCAACACTTGACATATAACACCCGAGAATAAGGAGTACATGAATGAACTGACACTGCATTCGAATGAGAAGGATCTTGAGACTATGCACGCATGGTTAAAAAAAGCTTAAAAGAATTGATAGTTATTATCTATACCAACAAGGTGCATATTCATTGTCGGTGACTTAATTATAAGAACAACCAAGTTAAGTGTGTTTGGTTTGATGGAAATGTTATGTTGGGTGATCTCCCAAATAGAAAACATGTGAGTGAGGACAAAACATGCTAAAAGAACTTGTGTGTAAGGACAATCTTCACTCTCGCAAGCCGTTTAAGTTAAGTTGGTAGTATGGCCGGGTCGCAAGGATGTAGGGCAATCTTATGTTGGGTACGGTGACCTCTAGAAGATTATGTTAAGCACACTTAACTTAGAATTCTTATATGATTGTACCACTGAAAAGGGGACGAGGAATTTGGTTTGTGCCCTATTTATTTTAATATTGTCTAGTCTCTATCTATGCAATTAAATAATATTAAAATAAATACATTTTTTATATGTTTAGATTTTAATACTTATATGTATGGATAATTGGACTAATTAAGATGAAATATTATATTATTTTTATTAGGTAATTTAAGAATTTATCTTTTAAATGAAAAATAATCATAAAGATTTAACCATGTAAATGTGAATTTATAATTGGGAATTAAACATATTTAATTTAAAATTTCTTTAAAAAATTATTTAATAGAAATATTATTAATGTTTTAAAAATAAAGGGGGAATAGTTTAGTGGGGATTAAAATGCGGGTGAAGATTAAAAATAATTTCTTTACAAGATTATCAATTTAGTACTCATGGCTTCAAAAGTTTAAATTTAATCCCTATAGATTAGTTAAAACTCAAAAATCATCCATGACTCAATCATATTGATATATTTTCTTTTCGCATAACATTTTTTATTTGGATTATTAATGCATATTAAGATTTAGAGCAAGGTAAAAAATAATAACAGAAAATAAATGAATTTTTCTAGTGGGTAAAAAAAAATTTAAGTACAACTTGAGAGATTTAATCCAACCATAAAAAAGTCTAAATCATAAGGATCAAATTCAAACTCTTAAAATCATAGAGATTGAATGGAAAGTAAGCTCATACCATAAAGACCAAAATAGGACTTCACCAAAATCATAATGACCAAATTTATAATTTAACCCATAGAATTAGAGGACGGGATTAAAAATCAAACATGAAGAGACAGCAGTGAATATGATCGAATATCAGCCGGCCGCCACGGCAACGACCTGCTTGCCAACATTGCGGCCAGAAAAGAGGCCGACGAGAGCGGCGGGGGCGAGGTCGAGGCCGTCGGCAATGTCCTCCACATAAGTAAGCTTGCCGGCTCGGATGAGCGGCAAAACAGCTTCCAAAAATTCAGAATAACGGTGGTAGTAATCAAAAACCTCAAACCCTTGCACACGAATCCGCTGCAACACAACGTTCATCAACTTGTGTACTCCCTCTGCGTTCTCCAGATTGTACTGTGATATCATTCCACACATTGCAATTCTTCCATGGCTTCTCATGTTCCCAAGTACTGCATCCAGCATTTTCCCTCCCACGTTTTCGAAGTATATATCCATCCCTTCTGGGAAGTATCTGCCACAATTTATGCATCTATAAACTACAGTGGATGGAAAGCATATCGAATAGGCAGATCCATGGATATTAACCTTTTCAATGCTGCATTCAAGTCAGGTTCTTCCTTGTAATTGAAAGCCTCATCAAATCCAAACTTGTTTTTCAGCAGCTCAATCTGCACACACCCCACACATAACACAGGAAGTTGGTTTTTATTATCAATAACTATTTAGAAAAAGAAAAAAAAAAAAGAAAAGAAAAATGCAAGTGTTTTGAGAGACCTTTTTTTGACTACCAGCACTTCCAACAACCAAACAACCCAACAACTTAGCAAATTGGCCAACAAGCTGACCAACAGCCCCAGAAGCAGCTGATACAAACACAGATTCCCCTTTCTTTGGAGAACACACATCATGGAATCCAAAATATGCAGTCACACCAGCCATACCTAACAATATAATACCCAAAAACAAAGAATCAACAATATAATCTAATCTTGATGGTGAAATAATATTACTGTATGGTACCAAGAATTCCAGTGTAATATGAAAGTGGGACATCAGAATGGTGGATTTTGAAGAGCTTTTGTGGTTCCTTGATCACGCTGTACTCTTCCCACCCAGTTACTCCCCAAACCAAATCACCTTCCTTCAAATTTGGGTCACCGGATTCCAAAACCTTCGCCACTCCATACCCAAATATCACCTGTCCAATGGTATCAACAAACCACAACCACACAATCTCTTCATTTCACAGTTCTTTATATTCTAAAATTTCATATTAAATCTTCATTTTTAAAAAATTTAAGACGAATCGAGGCAATTGTACTCTTATTTGCTCTGCCCGTGCCAAGCTGATACCATGGATTTTATCACTTTATCCCATTTCCATGAAGAATAATCAAAACAAAAAACAAAAATTGAGAGAGACAGAGAGAAGTTACGGAGGTGGGAGTAAAAAGTTGTATGGGGAACGAGAGGTCGAGATTCTGCATAAGGAGTCGCATGTAGGGATCACAAGATAGATAGAGGTTCTTGACCAAAACTCCATTTGATGAGGCTTGTGGAAGCTTCAGACGAATAGTCGAAGTCGTAACTAAGAAATCCGATTCCTTGGGAAAACCGGTGACGAAATCCCTTAAAATCACCTGCTTGTTATTCACTTCCTCCGCCATTGCTACTCTGCAAAAAGAAAACTCAACAAATCCAACACTGCTCTGGCTGAGGCCCTGCTTTTTTGTGCAATCGCACAGAAATTATGTATATATATATAACAGAGGCAGGGGCAGGGGAAGGGGTTTATTATTATTATTTTAATATTCTAGTTTTAAAAATTAATTATTTACGGAAATATTTGTAGTTTTTAAATTATTTTTTTCCGGGTTGGCTCAGCCAACCTCTCTTGGGTGAGGTCGGCTCCACCGACCACCTCTTGAATTATGTTGGTTATGTTATTAATATAATTTATATATTCAGAACCATTTGTATCAACACAATATACTATAATAATTTAGTCCTAATATATTATGCAATATTATAATCGTTTTTCAATTTATAGTTAATTAATTTTATGTTAAACTGGTGAGATAAAAATTATTATTAATAACATAATAATAATAAAATTTAATAATGCTCTCTATTAATCATTATTCTTTCTATTAATTAAAAATATACTATTTTTTTTTTAGGTTGAAGAAATTTTATGCTAATTAATTAGCTATTATTATTTACAAATATCAAATTTGTAAAGATAAAATTTATTATTTAAAAATAATATAATATAAAGTAGAATTAAAATTTATTATAATAATTATCATAACTTTTTTAATTGACTAGAGAAACATACAAGGATATTATGGTAATTATCATTTTGTCTCGTTACAATTCTAAATTGAAGTAAACAATATAAATGAGTTTCTGATTATGATTCTAGAAAACTCCTAATAAACAGCAAATGATCTGCAAGATTCTTATTCCGATTTATTATATTTCAGTTGATTTCCATTTGGATTTTTGGTAAGTAAACGAGATGCCTTAGTGTAGATATGTATAGGAGGATTATGTTTAAGTAATGTAATTCAAATGGTAGTATATTAATATGGCGTAGAATCCTTATCTTGATGACACAACATTGATAAGATCTATTTTGTAAACGTTACAGATGACCTTATCCGTATCATATGTAAAGTAATTAATTGTATAAAACTTAATTATCATATATTTGCAAAATTCTTGCAAGATTGTCGAAGATAATACAAATCTATTACCGTATAATGATTGTTTGTAGCTTATAAATTAATCTCCATTTTAAATGTGTTATACATTATGTCAAAAAAAAAAAAAAAGTGTTATGTATGAACTTTCTACTTATGCGGAGCATACGTTAGGTGAGAGCAACCAAAATGAATGATGTCTATTATTTTGAGGTGGCACCTTTTATATTAAAAAGAACTTCATGTAGTATCATTTTATATTTGTTTGCCAAAATTAGTCAACATAGACTTGCTACATCATTATTTAATTAAACAATGAGACTTATAAAATTATAAATTTAATATTTAAGTATGTTGAGATCTCCTATCAAAACAAAACGATACACGAAGATCAAGTAGTGCGAAGAGAGAAAAAACGTAGAACACATAGCGTTAAGTGGTTTAACCAAGATATGACCTACGTCCACTGTAGAATGCAGAGCAAGATTTCACTAAATTAGAATAGGAGAAAATTACAAGGTACGAATTAATTCTTCTCTAATAACTCAAGAGTTTTAATAGGCCGAGAGGTTACTAACTAATTACCAAATTAATTGTTAGGTAATTAATTATTACAAGGGACTTAAACAATATGTTATTCAACCTCTATTTCACAAAGTACATAACTAGATCTATTTAAATTCAAGAGGTCAAATAGACATAATTGATGAACTAAATTTATAATTTAATCTCACATATGTTTTTTTTAGTTCAACAACATGTGGAAGTGAGAATTTGAACCTATGACCGTTGACCGTTTGGTCGGAGAGATTATGCCTTAATCAATTGAGGTATGCCTGATTTGAAAATCTCACATATGTTAACATATCTTCTCCATGGCTAAATAAAGTCTCTTTTCCTCAAAAACGTTCTCTCTCTCTTGAGGAGGTTGAAAAAGGTGTTGAATATGTAAATAAAAGGGTGAAATACACTTTTGGTCTCTAAGTTTGAGGATAAGTTTCTATTTGGTCCCTAAGTTTCGAAAACTGACTTTTTAGTGCATAACTTTTAGAAAATAGTTCCTAAAGGTCTATGAAGTCAAACTATCTCTTATGGAAGACTGACGTGACAGTTTGAGAGAACAAGTGACATGCAATGTGTTAATTTTAAATGATGTGGTCAAATAGAAATGTTATTAAACAATAAAATTTTAATAAAATAAAACAAATTAAACAAAAAAAAAAAACATAGAAATATCATGTCATGTTGTTTTATAATTTCCAGATCCATTCAACAAAACAAAAATTTTCTTCATCTTCTCCCTTCTCCTTTTTCCCCTTCATTTTTCTCTTCCTTCTTCGTGCCCCTTTAAAACTATTTTCTACACTTACGATTGTGATTCAATATTTTATTGCCTCATTAACTCTAATCTTCACTTCAAAAAACTTTCCGCCAAGGCCAACTGAACCCAAAGCCCTTTTCAAACACAACCCAAAAAATATTTCTTCGGTTGCAACAATTTTACGCCTTCAAGATGACTGGGGAAGCACCAAGGTTTAATTTGTACAAACCTTTTGATGAATTAATTTATCAATATATTCTTCATTTATTAATTAGGTATTGTTTGTCTTCTATTGAACTCAAAAATTAAATTTTAGATTTCACATTTTTCCATACAGGACGAGAATCACAAAATGGGTATGATGGATCATATGTGAATTACTACATGATAGACGATGAAGATGTTACTATTGAGAGCACTGTTGGGATTGTGGAGCCCAAATCATCAAGTATAATTGTTCGTCGTATAGTCTGATGTTCGAATAACAGTGTTGAGAAAGCTCCTTGTTGAGGAAGCTTCTAAGCTCCTTGTTGAAGAAGCTTCT
>JAOANK020000065.1:342730-352953 GCA_026257165.2 Telfairia occidentalis | reverse complement strand
AGTTTCTTGTCTTATGTGTTGAGAATGTTAGAGTTTACTTTTTTTTCCTTAGTTTACATTTCACAACATGCGAAATGAAGATTCGAACCACGAGCGTCTAGTAGGTGGCACATACATTTTTCAAGCTATTTTGTAATAAGAATCCTCTTTTTGGGCCAATAATGTTATTTTGTTCGTTATTGGGTTAATTTCTCAAAACAAAATAGCCTTATGGGCCATACATGTTAATAAACGAATTCTCTTTACTCTCAAAGCCCAGCTCAGAAGTCAAACGTGTGGTATGCACGTGTGAAAACACTTGTCGAAGGGGTGATCACTGGCCAGCGAGGAATTCTGATTCCCTTGGGTGCCCGAATCAGCTGAGTGTCCCAAGCAAGAAACGGAAGCGAAACTTGAAGAAAAAGGGAACTATTTATATGAGATTCGGGTTTCTTCTTCGTTTTCAACTTCGCTTTCTTTGCTGATGGTTTGCGATGATTTTTACTCTCTAGCACTGAAGAGAAGGAGGTTTGCCTACAACATCAACTCCATGGCTGACGCATCAGCGAAGGTCTTTTCCCCATTTCTTTAACAACACCCACAGATTACTCTCCTGAAATCGCTTTCTTGCCTCTTCTCTCTCTGTCTCTCAAGTACAGTTGCTAATCCCTGATTGTAACAGTCTTATGCTTGATTCAGTAATTTGATATTGTTGACTGGGGATTCTGGGTACTCTTTAAATTGGCTTTATTGGCTTTCTATTGCATTGGAATGGTACTTTTCTGATCTTTTTCTTCTTTGTTACTCTTTGAATGTGAACATATTGGCGCTTTTCCTTTTCACAACTGGGTTTACATTGTTTAGTGAATTGAGACTTTTTTCGGGTGAAGGAGAAGGATCGGGCTCGTGAAATTGATTTGGTCATTGATTTATTTTTAAGCAACAACGAAAGGTGCATTATTGATCTCACCAAATCTCCAACCACACCCCATTTCCATCTTCCATTCTATTTCTATCATGAGAAACAACTATAAAGTTACATACCTTCATGAATTAATTCCAAATGTACTCCGTGGTTGAAAGGGAGGAAGAAACTTTATATGCTTAATTTGCTTAGGTGATATCTTAAACGTAACTGCGAGTGCATCGACGTCAAATTTTGCTCTCTTCATTCTCATGGAATTTGTAAGTCGCTCCTCAACTTCTGTCTGCTATATTACTTCAATGTGTGCATTCAGGGAAAGTAAACGAATTTCCACCGATTCATTTAGTTTCTCTTCTTTTTTTCTTTTTTTTCTTTTTCAGTCTTGTTTAAGCAGAGGTGGATGTTTCTATTTCCCACCGTGTCACATGCTCAATGTTTGTGATTTTCGGATCCAATTTGATTGCCCTGTCGACTTTTCAGCTCTCTCTATCTTCTCCCCTGTTCCCTCTGATTTTGATGCTACTTCAGATGAAGAACTATCAAGTCATCCAGGTCATGGTTCTTTAAATTTGGAAAATGTGTATGAGGAGAAAATTGAAAAGCCACTTGATGCGAGTTCTTTGATAAAAGCGGAGCCTTGGTACAAAATAGTCAGGAAGTTGCACCTCTGGAACCCATCTTTTACTGATATCATTTTGATTTCAAGTCCTATGGGCATGTTAGGACTACCCTTTCTGACTCGAGAGAAGGGATTCTCTGCGAAGGTAGATAATTGTATTTGATGTTGCATAAATTAGGTTCTGATAAGTTTCACAATAGTGGGAAAGCTTGATTTACTCATGCTTTTCACATTGGCCTGGCATAGATATATGTGACAGAAGCAACAGCAAGACTTGGAAAAATTATGATGGATGACCTTGTTGCAATGCATATGGAATTCAAACAGTTTTATGGATCTGAAGATGACGCTTTCCCTCAGTGGAGGAGGCAGGAAGAGCTAGAGCTGCTTCATTGTGCCCTAAGAGAAGTGGCTTTTGGGCAAGATGGAGCAGATCTTGGTGGTTGGATGCCCATGTACAGGTAAATAAATTATTTATTATTTCTTTGAATACTTGACATAGGCTTTTTAAGAGGAAGGAATATCCATTAAAGATGTTTCATGTTGCATTTTTTTTGGGATAAAAAACTGGTTTAATTAAGAAAAATAGAAATGCAAAAGTCAGGGCCATCAAAAGGAGCCCATAGTTGGAGCCAAACCGGAAGGGTGGTTGGGTTCCCATTTATTTTGATTGACATGATATTTTTATGGAGAATTACTTTCATATTGTACCATGAGTTTTGTCCATGATCAATGGAAATTATAGAATTTATTTTGTTTTTATGATAATTACTTTTTTGGTGTACTTTTTCTTTGATGGAGTTTGTGGAACATTTCTCTATCTTTGGCGAAAGATCTCTCTATCATCTTACAATAGTGGTGTCATAACTTGCACTCTGGTAGTACACTGCATTTCTTTGTTTTGTTGCATACAATTATTATGACGTTATCTTGGCCTTCCTTTAGTGGGAACCGTTGAAGCAAAAGCCTTTTGGGACCTTGTTATCGAGAAAGGAAATTAACCCTAGCTCAACTTTCAAGCAGTCCTCTCCAAACTTTCTACAGTCCTACCTATTATCCTTTTGCTTTAGAGTCCCTATTTCGATCATCCTTTCTACAGTCCCTATTACCCTAGCTCAACAAGTTGATTGAAAAAGCTCTTAGGTATGCTTTTTGGGAAGGGACTAGTTGTGGTTCTCATCTTGTTAGATGGGGATAAACTAGCTCCTCTAATTGCTAAAGACAGTCTGGTTTTGGGAGCATGCATAAAAGGAACTTACTGCTTTCAAAATGGTTATGGAGGTTTTGGAGGAGTATGCATTATGGTAGGGGGTGGTGGTTGGTATTCATGGAGAAGAAGACCTTGGGTGGATTCCAAATTGAAGAAATCTAGCTTTTTTGAAGTTCTTGGAACTCTGTTCCAGCCTTACAGACTTAAGGAAAAGAATACCATTGGGCTTGGTGATGGGATTAGATTTTTGCTTGACCATTGGGTTTCTGATAGCCCACTTGCTGAATAAATCCAAAAGCAAATTTTGCATGGTTCATTAATGTTGGAATTCTCAGTGACTGGGAATTGTTGCTGAGGTGAATTCTGGATGATTTGATGTTGGAAGAATGGCTGTGCCTTGGGCCCATGTTTCAAGATGTGGCCTTTTCTCCTGTCATAGATAAGAGAATATAGTCTCTCGATCCTTCAAGCTTATTCTTTTGTCAGATAGTTTTTTCCAGGACTCCTATGTGCTGAGGATTTGTTAGCGATGGTTTGGAGAAGGTAATTGATCAAAGAAAATAAAAGTCCTATGGATTTTGTTCCATGAAGGGCTCAACTCCAGTGAGAAAATTGAAGATAATTGACCAATCTAGTTGACTAGTCCTTTGCAAAGCCAATATGGAAAGTGCTGACCATATCTTCTTGGACTATTACTCACATTTGGTGGAAACTTTTCTTGATTTTTGGTTTCTCTCTTGTCCTCTCTCAATCCGTTGTTTAACTGCTGCAAATAGCCCTCAGCTGTCATCCTTCGAGTAGAAAGGCTAAGGTTTTGTGGTCTAATGCTGTAAGAGCTACTTTTTGGTGTATTTGGCTTGAAAGGAACAAATGAATATTCCAAGATATGGCTTGAGATTTGGCTTGTTTGGCTAATTGCTTTCAACTGGAATTAATTTCTTGAAAGTTTTGTGCATCTGCTGCAAATAGCTCTCAGCTACTCTTTTTTTTTTTTGGCTAACCATCAAGTTGGATTTCTCTCTTGGTAATCTAGTCGTTGTTTTCCACTGTTTGCTTCTACTGTGCGGCTACTTCTGGGAATCGTTTCAGTGTTCTGTATGCTCCAATGGCCTGATATGGAGTGAAGAGTTCCTTGGATGTTGTTTTCGTTTGCTTTCCTAACTATAATTTTGGAGTTTATTGAAACTTGTGTTGTTTTTTCTCTCCCTCTCAAGTTGGGAATGGATCATTTGTATGTTACTTGTCAATGTATTTTAGAAGTTAATTAATAATTAGCAAAGACATTGAAGTAAGAAAACTACAATTTTCTAAAACCACTCAGAATCAACGCATTCTGTCTCTCACTCACTATTCATAAACGTGTTTGGATGTAATAAAGCGACTTTTTCTCAGTGCAGCTGACGTTAAGGATTGCATGCAGAAGGTTGAAACTCTTAGATATGGGGAAGAAGCATGCTATAATGGTGCACTAGTTATAAAGGCATTCAGCTCTGGTCTTGAAATTGGCGCTTGTAACTGGACCATTAATGGTCCAAAGAGAGACATTGCATATATTTCAAGTTCCATCTTTTTTTCCTCCAATGCAATGGACTTTGATTACCTTGCTCTTCAGAGAAAGGAGACAATTATTTATTCCGATTTCTCATTCCTAGAATTTATGAATGATGTAGAGAATGATACAGCAGTCCCTTTAACCAACAACTTATCGCTGCTCAGGTATTTTGCACTTCTCTTTGATGTCGTATCTTGTATCAACTATCTATTCTGCTTAGACATCAATATGTTGTTTTTCACTCTTTTGGATAATTCATCAAATATTTCTCCTGCGGGTATGTTTTTGTGCTATTTTGCTTATGAGTAGTAATGAGGAAACGCTGGCTAATTTATTGAATGATCCTGCTGAGAGCGTGGAGCAATTGGAAAAACTGTCTTTTATCTGTTCATGTGCTATTCAATCTGTTGAATCTGGAGGTTCAGTCCTTATTCCTATCAATCGACTTGGTATAACCTTGCAACTTCTAGAGCAGATATCAGCTTCACTAGATTATTCAAATCTGAAGGTTAGTAAATTCTTATGCAGACTGCAACTGAGGTCAATATTGTCTAAATTTTACTCTTGAAAATTCAACAAAAGCTACGATTGTCTGCAATTGAAATCCACTGCATCTACCCCTGTTTTTTTGTTAGCATGTTTATTTGTATAAAAAAACTAGTTCCACATATCTTGTCATCGCTTAAGAAATCCATCGATAGCTGATGTCATCTTTTAGCTGATGGGGCAAACTTGGAGTAATGAAGGTAGAGCTTAGATTATAGCAAGGGCATATATCATTGAAGCATGAAGCTCGATTTATATATTTGTTTGGTCCCTTTCTTTATACTGAATATGCAATTAAATTGTATAGGTTCCTATATATTTGATTTCTTCTGTGGGTGAGGAGTTGTTGGCATTTGCCAATGTTATACCAGAATGGCTATGCAAACAAAAACAACAAAAGGTTAGAATTTGTTTGTTTAGTGGGTTCAATCTACTTGGAGCATTTAGTCAAACCACAGTGGTATAGTATTGATCTGAATATTGCTCTTTCACAATTGGCTGGTGTTGCAGTTATTTTCAGGTGAGCCGATGTATGCATTTGTTGACCTCCTTAAAGAGAAAAAGCTTCACGTCTTTCCTGCAGTTCATTCACCCGAATTATTGTATGATTTAGCCTAAAGCTTTCTTCTCACCTGCACACGCAAACACAATAATTTATTAATTTCGTGCTGATGACATGCACTTTCAAATTTTCAATTGATGGTAGTTCAATTCTGATATAGTTTTGCAAGAACTAGAGTATTTAAGATGAATGCTTAGGAATGTAGGACCATCTATTATGTGCGTTTGAAGACTTTTCTCATCTTACCAGCAATCAGAATTAAAGAACCAATGAGGTTTGATTATGTTCTGGTCATTTACTATGTTGAGTGAACTACTATTTTCAAATCTTGTACAAGCTTTTAGAATATATGCATCGGTATTATAAATGATCATCAACCACCTCGAGATGTGAACTTGTATGTATAACTTTGTTTTGAACCATGAACAACTTGGAGAAATTGACAGTGTGTGTAGAATAAACTGGCAGGAACCGTGCATCATATTTTGTCCTCACTGGAGCTTACGACTTGGTCCAATGGTCCACTTGCTTCGGCGTTTCTGCGGGGATCCTAGCTCTTTACTTGTTCTAGAGGTGCGTAAAATCGTATGCACTCATTTTTCTTTACTTCCAAGAGTGCATATGTTCAATGGCTTTGATGCTCATTGGAACGTATAATATGCAGAAGGGACTTGATGCTGAGCTTGCTCTCTTACCATTTAGGCCAATGGCTATGAAGGTCCTTCAATGTGCATTCCTATCTGGTATAAAGTATGCTTCATTTTCTCCCTTATCCATTATTCTTGTGTACATGCAGATTGAGTTACTTTATTTGATTCAATATGTTTGGTCTCCCACTTTGACCTTTCCACCCTTTCCCTGTGCTCCCGTCCGATGAAAAAAAATTGATACCATCTTCTACAATCAATGGAGATAATATCTTCCCGTACTTTGTCTTCAAGGTTTTGAATTTGTGAAGTTCTTGAGTTCTATAGGTTAGTGTTCTTATATCGCTTGCTTCTGTATCCTATTTGAAGGTTGGAGAAGGTTCGACCGTTGCTGAAGGTCTTGCAGCCAAAAGTTGCTCTGGTAGTGAATTAACTCATTAACTTTTATTATTCTTTTGAGTTTATATATTTTCCAGACCTACATTTACGTCCCCCTGCATTTTACTTGATGCAGCTCCCAGAGAATTTGAGTCGGCTGATCAATACAAATACAGAATCATTCTCGGTTTTTTCGTACACCGAAGGCGAAACCTTACATGCACCAAACTTGAAAGACAACGTAGAATTAGAGATCGCCTCCGACTTGGCTACGAGTTTCTGTTGGCGAAAGTTACAACAGGAAAATATAAACATCACAAGATTGAAAGGGGAGCTCTCGTTAAATTGTGGGAAATTCAAGTTGCTCTCTGAAAATGGGCAAAAAACAGCCTCAGATCAGAGGCCACTAATACACTGGGGTCAGCCAGATTTGGAGAAGCTTCTAAATGTGTTATCAAAAATGGGTATTAAGGGATCACTGGAGCAAGAAATGTCTGATGCCGAGTCTACCAATGTTTGTATAATACGCATACACGATCCGACTGAGGCTGTGATAGAAATCCAAGAATCAAGGTCTATAATTACGGGTGCTGATAAGACGCTATCTGCTCGGATTTTTGACGCTCTAGACAGCGTTTTGGATGGAGTTTAGTAACGATTCTACTTCTTTCAACTAATGATACCTTGCAACTTGACGGATATGGCATTAAAAGAGGAAGTTTGAACTGTGTTGCCATGGCGAGGTTTTCGTTGCTCATTTTTGCCTGGTACGATGCAAAATTATAAAGCTTTTTGAACATGACAATATAAGTTATATGACCAAGGGATTATGATTGTATATCAAAGTGCAGATATCGAATTTAATGTTATTCCCTGTTCAGTGTAAGTTAGTTTGTAGACATGTAGAAAACAAATATACTTATAAGAGCAAGTAGGTGAGCCATCTAATTGATGTACTATGCCAAATTGAGTATAACTCAACTGGTTAAATGTATATCTTCTTAACTAAGAGGTCATGAATTCGAATCTCCTACCCTACATGTTGTTGAACTAAAAAAAAAAGTTATATTTAACAATGTTCATGCTTGCCATTGATGAGACAGAAGATAATCGATTTTTTTTTTAGTTTAATACATAGGGATGTGAATTAGGAAAATATGCTTTAATTAATTGAGCTAGACTTGATTTGGTTAAAATAGTCTATTTTGTTGCTACAAAACAGAGAGCTCTCATTTATTCACCTCTGGAAGTTGGATGCCTTAGCATTAATCTGAAAATTCTTTTTTTGGAACATGCTAGATTTAGATTTCATTTGCATTGGAGGTGCTATTGTCACCAATTACGAAGTGTAGGAGCAATATAAATGGATAAATTTGGGCCCCTTGAGATATTAACTTAAATTGCTTATTTCAATTTTTGTCCTATCCTAAAATAATTGTCAAAGTTAAGTTTAGGGGCAAAATGGTAAGTATGACTCCAAAGATTTCTCTGGCTCCAAGAGTTTTTTTTTTTTTTTTTTAATTCTCATGACTTTACTTTCGCTTTCATCTCCAAAAGCTTCATTTCAATAGAGATGTTGTACCTCATTATATACTCATGATCCTCTTTTTGTCTGGCCAATGTGGGACTTTGGTCGCACTCTCAACAATCTTCCCCTCGAACAAAGGACTATTGAGCCTCCTCTTAAATAGTTATTCATCCGTCCACTCTTATCCAGGTCAACTCCTCCTCTCCTGAGTGCAACACATCACTTGTTCGATAAAGCTCTACCATGGATCCTCTAGAGTGTCCTCCACATGACTATTTCTTTGAGACTCATTACTTACCACTTGTTCGGCACCTTAGGATTCTATCGACATTGCTAAGTTCGAGGCATGACCCTGAGGCTTTTTGGGTGAAATCAACAACAAAGCCATGAAGGCTTGTGGATGGTCTGTTTGTCCCCTAACATAGCCAAATTGAGTTATGCCCAATTAGTTAAGACATATATCATCGATCAAAAGGTTAGAGGTTCAAACCCCTACTCCCACATGTTGTTGAATTCAAGAAAAAAAAACAAAATTTAAGTACAAAATGGATCAAGTTTCAAGCACTCAAATTGAGCAATAGCTCTATTGGTTAATGCATATTCTTTCGACCAAAAGATCTCCAATTAATCCAAAACGGTTAAGATTACTCCGTCAATATCCAAATTAATAGTTGATCATGTAAATCAATGATTATTTTATAAAAGCAAAAATATACTAGTGGTTCATTAATATTATCAAAATAATTGACAAGTTTTTAAAATTTTGAATTTTGAACTACTCTTATAAAGAATATATATTTACAAAATATCATCCAAATTTCATTGATTATTATTAAATCAAGTCCAATCAGTAAATATCTATACTTTAATAGTAGCAATTTGCAAGAAGGTTTCAATATCCCATGGTGACTTTTTATGTTTTCGTCAGCATCTCATACACATAATATATATATAGTTTTGGTCACGTGTGCTTTAAATGGCTGTTGTGAATATTCTACAATAGCCTTACTAGCTTGAATCCGATGGTAATCATAATTATTTTATTTTTCTTTTAATTTCTTCTAAATTAATTTTGTAATGACGAATTTTAATATTTTTCAAATATGTTTTGAAAATTTAACAAATTTTCTTTTTAAAAATAACTACTAAAATAAGCTTTTCTTTTTCTGGAAAGATATAAAACAAATATAGTTACCAAATATGTCCCATTTCTTATGTGCTTGGAAGTGCTACTCGTTGTAATATTCTAAAACGGTTTTTGACTAATTAATAATAGCATTATGGAAACTTTCTTTCTATTTATTATTATTATTATTATTATTATCTTAGTTCAACAATATGCAAAAGTGTAAATTCATCTTTTAGATAAATATACATAACTTAATCAGTTGAGTTATGTTCAAGTTGACATATTTCTTTTACGAATGCTTTAATTAAGTGCTACAATATTCAAAGAGGCTCTTGTAAATTTGGTAAAAAAATAAATAGAATATTGTAAATCTATCAACTATTTTTATGTTTTGCAATAAATATAGCAAAAAATTAAAGAACAATCCAAACTAAAATGCAGAAAAGTCTAGAATACCATTAAAAATAGTCGTTTTTTCTAAAGAGTGCGAGTTTATGTTAGGTATATCAATGATAGATATACCACTAATATATATGATATAAAGTATATCGCCAATATTTATAAAAAAAAAAGTATATCACTAATATACTATTTCCTTGATATATGTAATTATAAGAAGTATCTCGACGATATGTTTAGTATTATATCAATAATATTAGTGATATACTATAGATATAATTAAAATAAAGTATACTACTTCATATACTGTTCTATTAATATATATCATAAGAAGTATATCAACGATGTACTTAATATTAAGTATATCATTGATTTACTATTCAATGATGGATCTTAATCAACATTTTTATTTATTTAGTTTTCAGCAATCCCTATTAATTGTGCCTTAGGATAATAGTTTTTCTTTAAGCTTAGCTTCTAAATTTTTGTTAAAGAATCAATAGATAAAATAAACAAGAAACTAGTTTTTGGTTAAACTTTCTTGATATATAAGATTTACAACAGCCTTATGTTATGAAACTTGTATTAGTTATATCACTGATTTAGTATATCACTAATCTATTTCATTTCAAATATATATTTGATTTAGTATATCATTAATATACATCATATAAGTATATCAATGATATACGTATATTATTAATAAACTTCATATTAGGTATATTACTGATATACATATATATTATTGA
>JAOANK020000065.1:314599-338959 GCA_026257165.2 Telfairia occidentalis | reverse complement strand
AGCTAGCACCCGGTATGCAAAAATGACTCGACATGGACACGGGAGGGTCCATGCCTCGATATATCCGGATGGATGGATGTCCAATAAGTCCCGAAGTGGAAAGTTACCCATGTGTCAATTCTGGATAAGCGTGCTCGAGCAAACAAAGAAGGCATATGACATCCTAAGGCTTGGGGTGGCATCCAGAAGCATCATTAAGACTTGATAATACTTGATAAGTATTGTAATGTCGGTAGAAGCCCGGTAGGGGTCGAAGTAGGCCAATAGAGCTTGATAAGCGTATTATACCCCAGCAAGTCCCGATAAGTGCTCAAATCACCTGGTAAAGGGTTTTAAAGGTCGTTTTGACCCAACGAATGGTTCAAATATGTTCTGATATGGTTCTTGAGTGATGTAGAAGCGTGGGGGCCATGTTGTTGAGAACGGTGAATTGAGATGTGACCTTAGCATAGTGTAGAGGTAAGATTGAGCCTTAAGACTTGGCCTAGAGTAAAGGCAAGTCAACTAGAGTCGCAAATGAGAGAAAGTACATGTATCAGGTGGCGTGTATGGTCAAACGAAGTTCAGTTTTGCATGAGTCAAGTTCGATTGAGGATGGAAGAATTTGGCCTAAAGTCTGACGAAGCCACAAAGAGTCGCAAAAAGTATATTGGAGCTCGAATTCCCTCAAGGCTGGCCATGATCAAGGCAAGATTATGGCGCGACACGATCTAAGAGGTGTGACCGTGACACTTAGCCAACCAATCCGTGATGCTTTTAAAAGATATTTGTCGTAGATATATCGCGATATATCAATGATATGGGGTAAAAACGAGTTTTACCCCTCTTTTTATATTAGGAGCGTCTGATTTTCGATTTATTGCTAATGTTTCGATAATATTTTGTGATTTTTAATTCCTTGCATGTTATATATGAAAAGACATAATATTTGTAATAAAAAAATTATAGTATAAATATAAATTCTTTTCTAAAAAAGTAAATATAAATTATATATTTTACTAAAAAATATAAATAATATAATATAAAAAAAAGTGAAAGAGAAGAAAAACAATGAGAATTAAAAAAGAGAGAAAGAGAAGAGTGGGATGGAGAGAAGGAAAAAGGAGAATAGAAAAAATGTATAGATGATATAATATAAAAAAAAAAAGTAAAAAAAAAAAAGAATAACAGATTAAAAAAAAAGAGATGAAAGCACGTGCACATAAACCAACGAAGCCAATGTCCAATTTCAATAAAAAAAATCATCGATTATTTTATATACATCAAAACACTGTCGATAGAGGGTGAAAAAGACTTAACACCGTATATCCATAATGGTACCTCGAAAATTTTGATATATCTCTTATATTTTGAGAAATATCAGTGATTTTTACTACAATGCTACCACTACACTTGTGTCATTTTTGAATTTCACCTGAAGATAACAATAAGACTCTTATAACACGTCTGTCTCTGATAGTAAGACTATAACAACTATGAAGCTCGGCGATGTCTTCCACTCTAACTGGGGGCCGACTGGACATATTTGCGCTCTACGTAAAAACTAATTAATGATCCAGCGTGTTAATCCGGAAAGTATAAGCATAGAGTAAATGCATTAATGTTCCACTCCCTACATGTAGCAACTGCAAGAGAACACAGAATTTTGCTTGAATCAAATTCCCCAAGGTCATGTTCCCGCGTTATGGTTCGTAAGCCCACCCAAATACCCATCAGCTATTTGAACATATTCAACGAAACTTGATTATATTACAATCAATTTTCTTAAAACCTAAATGCTAAATGTTTGCATCTCCACTCAACCACCAAAACCTTGAAGGTAAGTTGAGTTTGTATTAGAGCTACTGAGGACCAAAGCTCAAACTCACGAAACCGGCAAAAATAAAAAATCACAATAGAAAAAGTGATTCTTACCAGAAAAGTGGCCGCATCTAAGACATCTTGTCTACGGTAATAGCCTCATCATCCAGCTCCTCATAAATCATTAGCAAGCATAGGAAAATTATAAAATTATGACACCAAATTTAAGAAACAACTAAATTGATCAATTAAGGCCTAAAAAACGCATTCTAACACAAGCATTGATAAATCGCTAGGCTCTAACAAGTATGATTTTTATTATGAAAATAAATTGCCATAACCGGCTTGGCCAAAAAAAATTGTAGCAGTTATGTTCCCAAAACAACAATGTGAGCTATTAATGGATGAACTATGCAAATAATGTGTAGCGAAGGGTAATAAGAATTTAATGAAAAGAAAAGGAACTCTTGTGTTTTCACAAGACCGGTCTGTCTAACAGAGAATTACTTTGTATGTGACCTCCAAATTTTCATCTAATAGTCCTCATTCCTCGATGTTCTTATTAAAAGATGGGGAAATAGTGTCTCTGAAAAAATTCTAGATTGGCAGAAGCATCATCATCATATCATTAATCATTAAGCAGTTGATTCCTTCAAATAAGCGATAAGGTCGGCACGTTCTTGAGGTTTCTTCAGCCCCGGGAAAACCATCTTCGTTCCAGGAATATACTGTAGGATGATGATAGACATCCAAAGTTTTTGTTAGAATATTCATGTAAATATACATTTTCCTAAGAGGGGAAAAAAATGAAACACAACTGATCATTGCTAAAAGTCAAACAAAATCCATAAAAGCAACTCCCCTAATGCTTCTCACAATTTTACATATAACTTCGCATCATCAAAGCCCAGCATTTAAAACAAAGAAAACCATATAAATCTTCAATAATATACTCATTTTGCAGTGCAAAGACCTAGAACACAGAAAAAGCCAACTACTACGACTACATATCTAATTTGACCTATGAATAAAGACTTGCAAGCATAGGTTTCATCCTTGTTTGAGACATGCATCCATATATTCAACACAGCAGAACGATTTTCCTAAACAAACTGTCCCAAACATGCATCCATATTTTAAACGTTACTAACCGATTACATAAGAAAAACATTATGGTATCATTAATCAAATTGAAGGCATAATTTTACTTTTTATATATTAAATGGTTAATATATAAATTATTTCAAGTTCTTATTACACATCCTAAACCAGAGAAATAAAGAGAGATTAAACAAACAAAACCTCATGTCACTAAACATTTCAAACATAGTTATACAAACCCAAATTTCTTTAATACATTCACAACACAAGAACACCCTAGAGAAATATATAGCTCCAAGGATGTTTTTTGTAAATGGTGTCATGAGTGCATACTACCATGCAAAAGTTCCCACAAAGAGGATTTCACTTGCTTTTAAAGCTTTGAATATTTTTCAAGCCAAACTGGGAAGAATTAGACTGTTTTTTCCAAATTTAGTTTGTAAATTATGTCCATTAAAAGAGATCGGAAAAAGAAGTCCCAATTTTTTCACCAACCAAAACCATTGAAATTTGAGCTTAAATGAGAACTTCTATTGGGTCGCCCTAAAAAAGGGCTCATGATGAGCCTTTCTTGCAGCCGCAAGAAGCAGCCAAGCAGTCAAGGGAGGAAACACAACTAATGCCCAAATGTTCAGATTTACCAAAGGTTACATTGAAACCAGTGTGTTTGTGAAAAGCATGGAAGACTAAAGTTAAGTATGTTATAGGGGATAGATTAAGGTAAGATTTTCCATAAAAGGAGATTTGTGGAGCACAATTGGAGGAAATTGTGGAGTTCAATGTGCCAAAAGAAAAACTACTAACATGCTAGATTGTATGAAGCTTCAAATATGAAGCAATTTTTGTGGTTTTATTTTAGCTTAACTCATGATTGAACGTCCAAGTAAAGGGAGACTAATGACGCAAGTAGTGGTTGACCATTCTTCAACACTTTGACTAGTAGAGTAGAAAAGGTCCATAGATCCATAGATTATTTTAACAGACGCTATTCAAAATGTCAAAAGAAAAAAATCAATAAATGTGGCTTAAGTGGAGAAGATGGTAAGAGACGAACGGGTTGATTGAAATGTCCAAAAGATTTCAGGAGTTGGGGCTCAGTTGGAGAATATTATGAAGAACAGGTAGTTGTTGAAGAGATTGGAAGAGATTTGGAAGTCAAACACTCATGGTGTGAAAGGATGGGCAATCAAATGGAATCTCATTGGAGAATGAAAAGTGTAACGGGAAAGGTGGTCAGACTCAGTTCTAAAACAACTCTTCAAAAAGGAGGATGATAATGTGAGTTTCAAGGTTTCAATAAAATTAACAAAAATTAAATTTTCTTCCAAAATTCAATTAAGGTTGGGGGAATCTATAGTACAGAAGAAAGGAAGAAAGAAGTAAGGTTTTTCAGGCATTTAAGGGTTGCGACTTTTTAGTACTATTATTAATTCTAGTGTCCTGGTTTTATTGAATAATAAGGTCGTGCAAATGCAGTCTTCGAAGCATAAATGGTTCAAAAACCAGATTTAGCAGTCGAGATATAATGAGCACCTAAGAAGCATGGACACCCTTGGAGGAGTGTTCGTGTTGGACACGTGAAATTACATGTCCTGTTTTTTATTTTTTTAAAAAAAATTCAAATACTATAAGGACACTTCTCAAACACATTTAGAAATTTTTTAAATAAAAAAAAAATAGAAAACAAACAGCCCACGGACAGTGTTTTAAAAAGTCCAAGGCGTGCCTAAGCCCGAGGAGCAGTCTTTTCCGATTAATACAGCCCAACTAAGGCACACCTCATGGTTCGCACAGCACCTCAAGCCTATTTTATTTTATTTTTTCTCTTTCTTTTTTTTATTTTTCTAACTCTTTTAAGATGAATATTCTTATAAAATGTTCACTACAATCTTGAATAGAAGCTCGATTTTCCTAAACTTTACAGCATCTCCTTATTTGTTATACTATCCTTCTTCTTATATAAAAAAAATGTATTTATATATGTCTATTGTATGCCACAAAAACAATCTCATGCTTTTTTGTGCAGCTCGAACTTAAGCCCCAAAGGGCTATTGTGCAAGTGCACCTTGGGCTTTTAAAAACACTGCCCATGGACACTTCTTGAACACTCTATTAACTCTTGAGTTTTCTCCATTCTAATTTGTGTTGTAAACATTATTTTTTAAATTGAATTTGTTGGATAATATGTTATGTGGTTGAATTATTGTCAAAAGACTTGACATTTTATGATGGTTAATTGGGTGCATTTCATTTTCTGCATTAACTTTACATATTTTATCTATTATGAAGTGATAAATAGATGCATATAAACACAACTATTTAAAAAATAAATTAAAAAACACGTATCTTCAACGTATCCATGTCCTACTAATTTAGAAATTAACATATCACTATGTCATATCGTGTCTATGTTCGTATCTTGTGTCCCGTGTCCATGCTTTTTAGAGGAGCACCGTATTTAAATTTAAGAAAAGAAAGAGGAGAAAGAGGTGGGTACTTTAGCATTGATGGAGAATTTGAAAGTTGATTGCAAATGATAATTTGGGGGCTGAAAATCGACTTTAATTTCAGTAGATGAGGCTAGTGCTCCTTCCTATTAAACGGGGTAATATTTGATGTTTTGGGTGTCAATCTGCTGATGTATGCATCACCCTGTAGAGGGCTCATTAAGTATTCAAAGAAACGAGGTGTTTATTTAACACCAATTCTTCCGGAAAAAAAGAAGAAAGCTAAAGGGAAGCATAATTCAAAAAGTTGGGAGTTAGTAAATTTGATACTTAGGTAAACTATGATAAGAAAAAAGTATGAAACAAATCTCAGATTGAGATGAAAGAGAGACTGAATATGAAGAAAGAAGGCAGTTTGGAGGTTCACAAATTAAATCTTTCAGGGTTTGGTTTGGTGAGATGGCTATCTTCAAAATTTGCTTCACGTTCAAAGGTGCTTTATTTTGGGACATAAGAGTTAAGGCACTTCATTGTATTATACATTTGTTTTCATACTTTGAGGTGATTTAATGCCATAACTCCTCAAGGAGTCTGCTCAGTCATCTCTTTAGAACTCAAGGACACAACTTAAAAGAACAGATCATATTCAAGTAAGGTCGTCTCTTTACCTGTCTCTTTATATATACAGTGATTTTTCAAACAATGAAAAGATGGTTTCTTTTGCAAGAAAGTAAAGGTCATGATATTAAATTACACGGTTAAATGTATTTTCCATGGTCCTGGGATCGTGTTAGTTTAGTAGAAGTTCATTTTTTTACCTTTCATTTCTACAGAATATTTCTAAGGTAGCAAGTGCAGAACACAAGAATGCTGATTTAGGCATGCGTTTACAACAAACTAACTTCAAATCAACATGATAAATTCACAATTGACAGAAAATAGAAATTATTACCTTCTTGGGGTTGAGCAAGTAGTCATACAACGTCTTTTCTTCCCATATCACAGCCATATTCTTGTTGGCAGCAGAATAAGAGTAACCAGGAGTTGTACCAGATTGCCGTCCAAATAGCCCATTCAAATTCGGACCTGCAAGATTCCAAGTGTTATTGATCGTCTTAGTTGTCTACTTAAATATGATCATAGAAGAGCTGGTTTTTCCCTCATGAGTCATGACAGCGAGAGGGAGAGATCCAAATCTGCTCAAAATAAAAACTATATAAACCTAAACACAATTAGAATTTAGACAATAAGAAACTTCGTATAACCAGATCATAACCTAATGAAACCCATTTGTATTTGCAAAAGAATAAATGTAACTATAAATCTAGCCTAATTTAGATAAAATAGCAATGAAATAGCAGCTACAAAACTAACAGCAAATATACCAAAAAAAAATAAACAAAACATACATATTAGTGATTACAATTAATCGTTAAAATTGATCATGACTAATATTAACCAATGCCTATCACATCAAATAAAAGCATATTTATTTATATTGCCAATTTAATAAATGATTAATAAGCTCTAAGAAAATACTATATTAAATTATTATTTGAAAATTTTGTTATATTTGTAATTACTTCTACAGAAGTACAGATTTCAAAATATTTAAGAAAATCATTTCCTCCAATCAAATTTCCATAATAAATAAATAGCATGTGCATTCTGGGGGAGTTTCCTAGTCAACCAAGGCCAAGGAATCCACGGGAAGTTTGCATAAAAGCTGAGACTAACTAACTATTACTTTCCTAAGATCCGTAGGGGAAAAGAGAAAGATCAGATGGATCGATTTAACCCTAGCTAAAATCAGCATCTTAATCTCGGATGACGGCTGAATATGTTGAGACCACTAATAGAGTCGACAAGATGTGCAGCGTATAATCTCGAATCGCAAGAAATGCAAACACACAAATAAGAAATGCTGATATGTAGAGAGAGACAGAGAGAGACCTTGTTTGTGACCAGCTCCTTTGTCGACAGTGTGGCACTGAGCACACTTGGTCTTGAAGATCTTCTCTCCAGCTTTGGAATTTCCAGGAGGGGCTTCGTCAAAGCTCGCCATGGCGTGGGAATGAATGAGCTGTTGTTCAGATCTGAGGCTGAGGAGCTAGGGTTCGCAGTTTCGGTTTTCTCCAACAATGAATAACTCATTTTCTACACTTTACTTTATTTTATACCAACAAAACACATGGGGTCTTTATTGTCTTTTTATTTCTTTTCTTTTTCTTTTTCTCTTTTTCCATTTAAGTCGGCAATATACAGCCACGAGCCACCGCACGTTTCATAATACGTGGACGTGGTAAGAATTGTCTGGCTTTTTTTTCCTTTTTTTTTTCAAAAGTTCCGTTTTCTAAAACATATATCTTCTTTACCTACCGTTGATTTAATTTATAGCCTAATTAAATATCAATATAAATATAAAAATAATTGAAATAATAGATCTACACGAGTCATTTTAGTCCAAACCACACGATTTTACAGTTCTTTTTAATTGAAAGTAGCCTAATAAGGTCTATCCCCACCCAGCCAACGGCTAAGGTCTCATGACATGCTGAGCTACTCGAGGGGCTGCTTGGGGATCCTGGATGTTTTTTTGGGATTGTTTGCATTTTCGAGCGACCTTTTTGGCATCTTCTCCAAGTGTGGGCCAATAATAGTCCTGTCGAATGACTTTTGTGGCCAATGATCGTCCTCTAGCATGGTTGTCGTAAATGCCTCGTAGTTTTCTCGAAATATGTATGCGGCCTCATCAAACCAAGTGGAATGGAAAAACCTCATTTGTACATAACTCCATTCATGAGAAGATATCCAATTGCTCAATGTCGAAGTCGTCGTGCTTGTCTTCCTGGGTAATCCCATCCTTAAGGAACAATATGATCGGGCTCATCAAGGTGTCTTGAGAAGCTTGACCAATTTCCATTAGTTCAGTTTCTTTTAGACTCAAGCTTGGTAGGATTTCTACCAGTATTGTCCTTACTACATCTGTTTTGTAATTTGAGGTAAGAGAGGCCAGTGCATCCACATTATCGTTCTTAGACGAAGGTACTGGCTCTAGTGGGAAGCTGGAGAGCTAGCCTGGGTGAGAATGCACCTTTGCAAGATAGTTAGCCATCCACTCGTCCTTGGCTTGGTACTCGTTTGTTATCAGGTTGACAATGAGCTAGAAATCACTGTATATGATGAAGTCGTTAGATTCTAGTTGAGGCCGATCTAGAAGGGCCTCATTATTCGAGGTTCTAAATTGGAAGCGCAATGTGAGCTCATATTGGCTTCTGTTTGGGGAGATGAGGAGCACTCCTACTATGTACCCTTGATCTTTTGCTGACTTGTCCATATACAGATTCCAACGGGGAACAGTCTACACTACCTCCCTTAGATGCTACAGTAGGGTAGTCGGGGTGAACTCAACTATAAAATCGACTACTGCTTGTGCCTTAATGGCATTTCATGTGCTTTAGTAGTTGTTATACTCGCTTAGCTCGATGATCCACTTCATCGCCATCCCCGAAGCATCAAGTTTTTCAAACATTTGGCGGAGTAGTAGTTTATCAGAATTATGACTAGGTCATGAGCTTCCTAGTCTACATCATGAGATCTAGTTCGAGTTTTTCTATATATATCTCGAGCCTCGACAAAAAGAGCTCCTTACAAACAAAATACACCGCACCTTGTCTCCCACTTTCCTCATTTATTAGTTTCGAGCTCACTGCGTGCCCTAACATGGCTATGTAAAGCTTCAATTCATCGCCTGACATTAGTTTAGCCAAGATGGGGGATGAGCCAAGGTAAGTTTTAAGCTCTACAAAGGTTGTATTGAACTTGGGGGTCCACTCAAATTTACCCTACATCCTAGAATGAGAGACACTTGTCAGTGGACTTAAAGAAGCAGTTGGGAGGTCATTATTCTGCCATTAAGGCTTTATAGCTATTTTAACATCTTTGGGGACTCATTTTTAGAACTACCTTAATTTTTTTAGAGTTGGCTTCAATTCCCCCCAATGAACCATTAAGTCAAGGAACTTTTCTAAAGTAACCCCAAAAGTACACTTAGTAAGGTTGAGCCTCATCTCGTACTGGTGTCAGACACTAAAGGTTTCAGTGAGGTTTACCTCATGCTGCTCAAAGTAACGACTCTTTACGATCATGTCATCGACGTATGTTCTTGGTCCGACTTATGCATCTAGATATGATTACATCCATAATAGACATCCATGAAAGTCAACATCTCATGCCCAATAGTTTTGTTGACGAGCTGATCTATGCAAGGCAATGGGAAGATGTCCTTTGGGGTATTGAGGTTAGCGAAACTGATACATATTGTTGCTTAACAAAGTGAAGTCAAAATATGCAATGATAACCACACTAAGGTTGAGCAAGTGTACACAGTTAGCAAAAAGTGATAAGTATTTGTATTGTCTCCACAGGGATTAGCAATAGATTTCAACCTATTCTAGCTCAATCTTTGAGCAAATTCAACAAGTAACCAAGTAAATGATTGTAATTTTCTATTAACTAATGCTAAATGAAATTAAATGGCAGAGTAAAATAAATGCTTGTGAAACTATAACAATACGAATGAATAGGTTCAAATTAAGGTATAATGTTATTTTCCTTGAAACAAAATGTTAATGAAAAATAACTACAGAATCGAATCACACAACAATAGTCTCAAAATCCTCCCAGATTTTTCAAATATCTTAGATTAACTCTCATTAACCTATCTGAGTTTAATGTATTGTATTAGTGCCTTAGGTGAGTGATTGTCTCTAACCTCCTCACTTAACCAGCCACAAACCTAATCGAGATGCTAATGTCTTGTAAAGGCAACCTATTTCTCTTTATTTCTCCCAAAACTCAGAAAGGTTATTCATGCGTGTTGGTCAGATAGACATCAATATTAAACCATGAAAAACACCTTTAAAATAATTCAACTCAACAAGTTTACTTCAATTCTCAATTAATTCAATAACATCACCCTTAATCCTTACTTAAAGGTGATTAGTTCATGTTACAATATCAAAAAACACAAAAAATAAATAAAGATAACCTTGAGTTCATAAAGACAATTTGATACGAAGAAAAGAATAATGCAAAATTATGTTGCTCCACCAAAGATTTTGAATAAATCTTCTTTTTCACTTCAACCTTCGATGATAATGTTGAGATCTGCAATGTTCTTCCTCTTCGAGTCCTTGACTCCAGTCCTAATGCAAAAACAATAAAAGCTTCTAAAAATCAATTCAAAATCAACAACTTTTCAAAAGTGGTCGCTTCTTCTTTTTGTATCTCTTCTCTTATGATTATGAGGCTGGTTAAGTCAAATTATCCACGTGTCACTCATCCAATAGTTGCTAAATTCTTTAAAGAAAGATTTTATTTTTGTATTTTAAAATTCAGTTATTCTTGTGCGAGATCTCTACATTCATTTTACTCCAAAAATGCTCGATCATTATCTCAACAATCTTTTGTCCTTAACTTTCGCTAAAATAATGCTCTCTCATCCATATGCTGACAAAATAGCCAGAATTAACAGCAAATAAGTGAAATCTATCAATATTCATTCATTTGATACTTCAAATAGAATAATTCAACAATATATATGTTTTCAAGAGTTGTAAATGCAAAACAAAGGTAAATATAGCAATTTCATTAACAAAGCATAGACACTTTATCAAATAAAATGCTAAAATTCACCATAAAAGACTAATAAGTTTGTTTTGGAGAGTTATCACATACCCTCCACTTTCTATTGGGTTTCTTAACTAGTACTATGTTCGAAAGCCAATTGGGGTAGTTAACTTCATGAATGAAGTCATCTTGTAGTAGCTTCTAGACTTCAATGGCGATGGTTACACTTTGCTCAGGGTTTACAACTCTACACTTCTGCCTTACTGGTTTGAATTTGGGATCAACATTAAGTCATTGAACACTAACTTTTGGGTCTATTCCCAACATGTCTTGGTAGGACAAGGAAAAGACGTCGACGTTCTGTCGTAGGAAATGTAGGAGGGCTTCCTGCTACGACTCGAATAGTCGAGTTCTAATGCTCACGTATCGACCATTCATCAAGGGGACAGACTCGAGATCCAATGCTCATGTATCGACCGTCTAGGGCTCCATGAGATTTGTTGTCGATAGGCTACTCACTTGATGAGTTTTAGACCTGGTCACCAAAAGAGGTTTGTAAGGGACCTTTCTAGAGTTGAGGCTCCTCTAAGCATTATGCAAGCGATCTATTCATGGCTATGGCATAACATTCCCAAGAAGTCTTTTACTGACCTTTGACCATGCTCATCCTTTTAGAGGTCAAAATTGAATGACTTGGTGATATATGAAGAGAATCGTTCGCAAGCCATGAATAATGGGGCAAACTCAGATAGTGTTATAGCTTGTCATCCCATTGACGACCACGAACTCCACCATCTGGGTGATTCGGGTAGCTTCATCCCCTAGGGTTAATGAGAGGTTGATGTTTCTCTCATAAATGACTTTCTCATCAAAGAAGCTGATGAGGAGGGTGGTTCATCTTTTAAGTTTCAATCTATATCACCGAGCCAATTTAAAACGACCAGTGAGAGTACATTGGTTGAGCTTTTCCTATCAACTACAATGAAGGTGTCATTGTGTGGGAGATGATGCTTAGAGACCCCCTCTTATGTGAAGAAGATCGACATGTTGGGCTCTATGACAAGGGCGATGCACACCTCATATCCTTGGGGCTCATCTAGCCTGTCTAGCGTGAACTTTTCTCTTTTTGTCGGAGGGGCCTCCCACTGGTATTCTGAAGACTTGAGGATTTTAGTGAATTTTTGGTATCGTCGAGAAGACCTCGTTCGATCTCATCGAGGATCGTAGTTACCTCAATTATTTTGTCACGGGGGGTTTTGACGGCCTTTGTGGAATTCTACGAGATACCCCATTTGGATCAATGACTTGATCGAATCCTTCAAGTCTTAACACTCAGACGTCTCATAGCCATTATCCTGGTGGAACTGAAATTATTTGGTCTGATCCCTTTTTTTAGCTTACTATTTCATCTTGGTAGGCTAATGAAGAAGCTTACCTTTATCGGTATTTTTGATCTTAAGAAGAATCGTGGGGAATGCAACCTGTGTAGGGGTGAACTATTCAAAGGTGTTCATCCTGTTTCCCATTCCATTGGCCTCCTTAGAGCTCGATTCCCAATGTCCCACGTTAGGGCTGTCTCCATTAGGTTTCTTCTTATAAATCGATGGGCTCTTAAGCCTTTTTCATCTAAGAAACCTAGGTGACACTATGTCCTTCGCCCTTGTAAATTTTCTAGCTCAGATTAACATCTCGACAAAGGTTGCAACTGGTCTCTTGACTAGCGAGAAAATGAGTGCTTTATCTTGCAGCACAAAGGTGAAGGTCATTGTAGCCGTGTCATTAGAGCAGTCATCTACCTTTAGATATTCTACCTTAAAATGAGTGGCGAACTCTCGAATGGTCTTCTTCTCACCTTGTACCAAGGTGAGAATGTGCACTTTATTCCTCTTCTAATCATGACTATCTAAGAACTAACCTACGAACAAGACTTTCAGGTCGGTGAAGGAACAAATGGTTCCTTTTGATGGGGCATGATACCAGGTATTAGTTGCTTCGATCAAGGTTAGGTCAAAGGCGCGACACTCAGCCGAGTCTTCATACCCTTGTAGTTCTATCTACTAATTGAATGCTTCAATATGTTCGATGGGATCTGTTGACCGCTCATTCTTATCGACCATGGAGTCTTCATCTTTTTCGAGAAGTTTTCTTTCATTACCTCTACTATGAAGGATTTTTTTCCAAACTTGAGGAGCTCTTAAGTGGGTTAGTCACCTTAGTGGTGGCTCATTTCCCTTTTTGGCCAGTTCGGCCTAAAGTTCTTTCTAGAGTTTGGCCTTTAGCTTGTCGAGCTCATGTTTTCATGAGCACGCAAGTAAGTTGGCCACAGAAGTGGCCTCTTCTTCTTGGCTTCGTGTGTTACATTTCCCTTCTTTCTTGGTGAGCTTAGCTCGAAGGTCGGTGGTCTTGGCATTCAGGCACTTCTTAGGTCCTCAGCCAATGGGGACGAGTCGCATGTTCTTCTCTTCCCCTCTATAGAGTTTTAGAATGAGGTTAAGGCACTCATTTTGCTCGTAAAGATGGCTTGAGTCTTCATTCTCCCCTCCCAGGGCGTCCATAAGGTTTGGTTGGGCATTCCTACACATTTGGCATCCTACAAGAATAAGCCTCTGACTCTCAAACAAAGTAAAAGTTTTCGTAACGTGAAAGTCATTGACTCTCATACTCTAATAAGGGCATATTATCATCGATAGTGTAAAGACGTCAGTGGTTAAGAAAGATTGTAGGGCATTGAGGCTTGACTAATAATCTCTAAAGGGTTTTTTTAGCATACTCTACTACACATGACTATTAGGTTTGCAAGGTGCCGCAGTTTGTGGGCTTGAAGGACTTAGCACCATGAAAAGTGGTATCAGGCTCAAAGGTTCAGCCTTTTTTTCCCTTTCATGGGTCCTTGGTGACCAGCAGATCAATCCATCCCACATTGTCAATTCGCAGTCGAGGTGGAGCCTAAAGCTCGACTATTCGAGTGTCGAACTAATCTTTGAGGGCAGAAATGGATGGTTTGGGTAGAGGGTCTAGGGTATAATCTAAAGTTGCGATTGGGTCATCATATCTATGACCATTTGGACATGGTTCTGCAATCCCTCCACTTGAGCTTGTGGAACTATCACCTCTCTCAGAACTTTGTTGGGTTGAGGTCCCCCAAATCCATGGTCGAGGTTAGTTGAATGACTCAAGGTCAAATCCTTGAGGATCGAGCCTTTGGGCTGGGTATTTAACTTTGATATTTTCCACATTAGTTCGACGTCACTCAACCAAGGACACTTTGGTAGAACAAGATCTTATGGTCAACATCACACTTTTGGGAATCTAGTGGAGCAATAGCTATATCTTACTCATCTCACAGATGGTGCCAAATATTGATGCACAAATCTGGCAGAAGTCAAAGTACTTCCGCTCAAGTGAAGTTAGCTCTTCGTGCAAGATCCTTGCACTTGTGTGGTGCTTGGCCCTCTACACTCTCAAACTTAAGTTAGTGCCTAGTTTAGTTTAGTGCGAATGGTGAGTGCTCTAACTTTAACTTCTAAGGAAGTGAAGGCGGTGAATGCTCTTGACAGCCCCACATTAATGTCAAATTCCACTATTCCAATATGTGTTACAACTAAAGTTCTCACAAGTAAAAAAGGTAAATGTTGAAGCTTTCCATGTTTTGATTTAGTTAGTATGGAGTGTTCAAATAGACACGTTAATTGATTTGATTTAGTCAATATTTTTATAATACATTTTTTATCGAGAGTGGAGAAAATGAGAGGTTTATAGATCAGGCATGTGGTCTTTTGATTGATCATTTTCAAATCTCCTTCAGGAATTGGTCAACAATTGAGAATGACTTTTATGTCAAATGCTTTTTGGATCCAAATCCACATTCTTCTGTGAAATTGTATGAATAAAGCTACGGTGGCTTGCATCTAGGTTCGTTAATTTGTATTGTGGAGGAAATCAATTGCGTTGGAGGAGGGGAATAGACTAAACTAGACCGTTTATGCATATTTGTGCCTCCATTAATATTACAAACCCTCTTAGTCGTGCTCTGAAAGTATTTATCCATGAGGGGATTGAAATTTGGTGTCCTATTAAGTATGAGAAGTTATCTGATTTTTGTTACTTCTATGGTATCCATGGTCACTCTAACAAGGAATGTCCATCTAACTTCGATGTTATCTTCCTTAACAAGTCTTAGCAATATGGGGACTGGATAAGAGCATCTGGCAAAAATCTTGGTCTTTTGAGGTGGAAGAGGGTGATGGGGGTTTTGGTTTGAGAGGTCTCGGGGTATGGGTCGATCCAATGTCTCATCTAGAAGGGATGGTTGGATCCCTAATATTAGGACCATTGGTGGTAGAGGCTATGGTGGTAGAGAATGAATTGAAGGAATCCAAAACGTGATGGTTACGGTGGGTGCAGAGATCGTGAGGGAGGATTTTCCAAAAATTAGTACGCATAATACATTATTGGATTCAAATGCCCATGCTAATTTGGTTGACTTGGGGATACCGACTACCACTGACATGGCAAAAGAGAGTTCGACATGGGGAAAGCAGGTTGATACAGGTATGAGGGACTAGAGAGAGCAGTTTGTTGATGGTTATAATGTTACTAGGCCTTTAGTTAGGCTAAGTTTGGAGGGGTCTATTTTTTCAGTTCCAAAACTAGTGGTGGATGATTTGAATGAAGAAGCCTAGCTTGGGAGGCATAGGAAACAAAGTTGGAAACGTCTTCATTGTGAGTTTGTCGATGGTGTTTCTATGGTTACTTTGTCTAAAATGTCTTCATTGGGTAAACGCGTTATTAATGATGGCTTTTCTTTGGAGTTGTGGTCTTCAAAAAAAAAAAAAGATGGCTTCCCCTATCCTAGTTTCTTAGGGTACCAAGGTACATAACCTAGTCATGGATACCTATTATTCTCCTTCGATGAGTACTGATCATCAGGCCCATTATCCTATTTTGGAATGTTCGGGGGTGGGATCCCCTTGAATAGTCCAAGGCTTGTGCTGCATGGTTTATTTGTTCCGTTCTGAAGCTAAAGCCAAAGGTCCAAGTTTATATTATGTTTGGCAGCAACTCTTGCTTGCAAGTTGCTTTTCAATGAATTGTCATGGTAGAAATGGTTGTTTGGCTTTGCTATTACATGTAAGTTCTCAATTTAGTCTCATATTCTATTCCATTAATCATATTGATGGTTAGGTTGAATATGAGAATAAGCGTTGGTGAATTGTAGGATTTTATGAAAATTCTAAGGTGTTAAAGATAGAGACTTGGACTTTTTTGAAGCATCTTCAAGGTAAGGATAGTTCTCCATGGATTGTTGGGGGGGTAATTTTAACGAAATTCTGTTTTTATTTTGAAAAGGAAGGTGGCCACCAGCGGGAAAGTCTACTATTACAAATTTCTATGAGGTAAGTAGTGGATGATGATAGGGACAACGGACCCTCCACATCTCTACAATGGTCTGATATTGTCTACTTTGGGCATAAGCCTTTATGGCTTTGCTTTTGTTTCACCCTAAAAGGTCTCATACTAATGGAGATAGTTGTCCTCACTTATATACCCATGATCCTCCCTTTGTCTAGCCAATGTGGGACTTTGGTCGCACTCCCAATAGTAGAAGATTGTGGTTTGATGGATATGAGGTATGTGGAAGATTCGTTTGCTTGGTCAAATAGACGTTTGGGTGCTGATATTGTTTTTAAACGTATAGATTGTGTGTACTGTACTCCAGCATGGATTTATTTGTTTCTAGATAGCTCTATTTTTCACATGGATTTTAATTTTTCAGATTATCAACCGAACTACGTCTGAACACCTATTTTTGACTTGAGAAAGGAAAGGAAAGATGATACTATGATTTGCTGAGTCATGGCTAGCTTCGTCGGCCGATTGTGGTAGGGTGGTGAAAAAAGGTTGGCTTCCTCATGAGAGTGACGCCTACCGTGATAGTTTAGCTTATAGTTTTAAACAATGCCTCCAAGCACTAAATGTCTGGGGTAAGACTAAAGTGGGTAACTATGCTAGGCGAAGCCAAAGTTCTAAAAAAAATTATCTCCTTTGCGATTCAGGATCTGCAATTGGGGGGTTAACGTTTCAAGCTTATAGAGGCCAAGGATTACTTAGAGAAGCTTCTTGTTGAGAAGGAAATTTTCTTGAAGCAATGTTCGAGAGAGAACTTACTTAAATAGGGGAATTGAAACACTCGGTCATTTGATAATAAGGCTATTTATTGTAAGAAAAGAAACGCGATTGTAGGATTAGAAGATAAGAATTGTAAATGGCATCAAGACAAGCTTCATTTGCAATGTATTATTTCATATTACTTCTTTGGCCTCTTTACTTCATATTTAATAAAGTAGACTAAGTTTTGTGATGGTTTTAAAAAATGTTCCATCTTTAATGTCTAATGATGCCAAGTGACAGTTGTTGCATAACTTTGATGAGGAGAAACTTATGATTGCATTCCATCAGATTCACCCAAACAAAGCTATAGGCTCTGATGGTCTTTAAAAGGTCTTTTAGAGAAATTACTTAGATATAGTAGGTAAAGATGTCCATTTTTCTCGTGAAGACCCACGCTGAACGGGGCGGAGAATCCCCGTTTAGGTAGGGAATAGGGGAGTGAGTTGGGGACAAATATTCTTCATCACTTAAACAGGAACAGAGACGGGGAATAAGGTTCCCGCCCCCGCTCTGTTATATATATATATATACACACAAATCACAAGACAGGCGCAAATGCCCAATATTACATTTCTGGTAATATTGCCTAGTCCTAAATCGTGTAAATAAATAATATTAAAAAAATAAATAAATTTAATATATGTTTAGATTTTAACATTTATATGTATGGATAACTAGACTAAGATAAAATATTATATTATTTTTATTAGGTGGTTTAAGAAGTTTTCCTTTAAATGAGAATTTCCAATACAGATTTAACCATGTAAATAAGGATTCGTAATTGACAATTAAAGATTTAACTAAAGGTTTCTTAAAGAAATTATTTAATTGAAAGTTTATCTTAAAAAATAATAATAATAATAATAAGTGGTGAATAATTTCACATGTGGAACTCGATTCCTGCAAAATTAAGTCGAGAATTGGGGTAGGGATGGGGAAGGCTTCCCCATCCCCTCCCCACCCCGTGAACATCCCTAGTGGTATCAAAGGATGTGATAAAATGTTGTCTCAATGTTTTGAACAATAGAGCTTCCCTAACCTCTATTAATGAAACTATGATTGTATTGATTCTAAATATGAATCGTCCAAAGAGAATTACTAATTTCATGCGTATTTCTTTGTGTAATCTTTCCTATAAAGTAATTTTTAATGCTAAATGTAATTGAATGAAAGGGATCTTGAGTATGGTTATATCTCACAATATGAGTGCATTTATTACATGCCAAAGTGTTACTTATAATGCGATCTCGGGTTTAGAGTTTTTTCATGAATTATAAAGGAGGAGAAGTGGTAAGACAAGGTGCCTGGCTCTCAAACTGGATATAAGCAAGGCTTATAATAAGATGGAGTGGGCCTTTGTGAAGAAAATGATGTTAGAGTTGGGGGTTGCAGAAGATTAGGTGAAATTAATCATTTTATATATTAATTTAGTTACCTACTCCTTTAATCTGAATGGAGATGGGTGGTCATATTATCCTTTCTCGAGCAAGGTTATCCATTTTTCCCTTTCCTCTTTTTACTCTGCACTTCAGGATTATGTAGTTTGTTGAGGAGAGTTCAATAGCAAGGGGAGCTTTCGTGTGTCTCTTTATCTATAGATAGTCCATCTCTTACACATTTTTTCTTCAATGATGATAATCTTCTTTTATTTAAAGCTACTCGAAAGGAGGATTGTGTCATTAAGGTTATCCTCCATCACTTTGAGGGTATCTCAAGTCAAATTATTAATTTTGAAAAATCAATAATTTCACTTAGTCCTAGTATGGATGGTGTTATTATGAATGATATTAGTGCTATTTTATAAGTGAGAATGGTTAATTGTCACTAACACTACTTGGGCCTTCCTGTTTTTATGCTTAGAAATAAGTAAAAAGTCTGTGATCCAATCAATCCCTTATAATACTATGAGTTGTTTTCGGCTTCCAAAGCTATTACTATCTGATTTAAATAGATTGATTGCTCGATTTTGGTGGGGTGTGATGGGAGTGATGAGGAAAATTTATTAGGTAAGCTGGAAGGTTATGTGTAAACCAAAATTTTTTGGGAGTCTTGGATTTTGGGACCTCAAATGCTTTAACCATGCTCTTTTGGCTCAAAACGGGTGGCAAATTTTACCTGATCCAAACTCTCTTTTAGCACGACACCTCTAGAGTCGTTATTTTAAGAATCGTTCTTTTATGCAGGTTAAGCCCGACTAAAATTCATCTTTTATTTGAAGATGCATCTTATGGGGTCGAGAGCTTCTTACAGAAGGATTATGCTGAAAGGTTGGTTTGGTTTAGAGATCAATATTTATAAAGATAATTGGGTGCTCTTAGTTGCTTCCCTAAAAATTACATATGTTCCATCCCTCAAATTAGTGAGTAGAGTTTGTAATTTGATTTAGCCAATTGAGGGATGGGATGATGAGAATTCTTGCTATTTCAATTGGTGGGGATGGAGCAGGGATTCTCAGATTTGACATTTTGATAGAAATGACTTGTCTACAGTAAACATGGGGTATCATTTTGCTCAGTCTCGTGAATTGGGTACGTAGCTATCTTCATCCTCTGCTGATTTTCACTCAGAAATGGTGGAAGGGCTTTTGGCTTTATCATCACCAAGAAAAATTGAACTCCTCATTTAGAGGTTTGGGTTAGATTGTTTACCCAATTCCTCTTATTTGATCAAGCATGGTGTTGATTTTTCTAATTTATTTGCATGGTGTGGATGGAAATGGGATGATAACTACCATGCGTTCTAGGGTTGTCCTTTGGTGGTTGAATAATGGAAATTATACAAATTTAATGTGGTATTGTTGCCTCCTCCTAATTAGTCTCTATTTTCTCTTTGGGATTTGAAAAATGCCTTATCTTGGTCTAATTTGCGAAAGCTTATGTGTTTATATGGGTAGTGTGAAATGCTTGTAATTACCGACTCTTTGATAGCCAAGTGATTTCATTTTAGAGCCTCTTGGCGACTAGGCTAGATATTAATTGAATGCTTATAGGGGTGTTAGCTTACAATTCAGATCCTTGCCCAATCGACGAAAGCATTAGTTTAGCACAAGATGGCAACCACCTCACGTTTTTTGTCTTTAAATTGAACACGAGTGCCTCCTTCTCTTTTGATTCACGATGGCCCATCGGTGGAGGCTACAAAGTAGCCCTGCCGATCGCCATGAAATTCATGTGCTGGAATGTATGGGGTTAGGGAGTCCCCATGCATTTCAAGCCCTTAAATGTGTGGTTGACAGGGCAAAACGTTAAGTTGTTATTCTTTCAGAGACTAAAAGTAAATGAAGTCAATTGGTTAAATTCAAATTGGCTTTAAATATGAAAGGATACTTGGATGTTATTGGCACGGGTATAACAGTGCGCATATTGATGTTTTAATTAGAGATACAAAGGGTCGATGAAGGTTTACAGGGTTCTATGGCAGCCTAAGTACTTAAAAATGTATGAACTTATGGAAGTTACTCTAAAGGTTCAAAAAGGTTAACAACCTCCCATGGATCATAGGAGGTGACTTTAATGAGCTCATGTTCGATTCTAAAAAGGAGGGGGTCGAAGAGGAAGAGCTTGTAGATGAAAATCTTCTCGAATATGATCAATAAGTGCAATCTGATTGATCTGGGTTATAGAGGCGATGGGTTCACAAGGACTCATAATCACAAAAATGGTTCCATAACTTGGAAAAGGTTAGACTGTTTCCTGCTCAACGAGGAACTACTGAATGCTTAAGAAAATTTACAGGTGGAGAACTTGGATTTTAACGGTTCGAAACATCGTCCAATTATTGCCTTTTGAGGGAATGACATCCATGGTACAAGTATATCAGAAGGTAAGAGACCTCTTAGATTCGAGGTTAATTGGCTAAAGTTTGAAGGATGTAATTCGCTTATCAAGGACATTTAGCAAAAGAGGATCAAGAGGGGTTCTCTTAGGTTCCAAGAAAGTATAGCTAACATTCTAAGGGAGCTTGTGTTCGCGTGTGTGTAGGTGAATAAAATCACACAAATAAATGTGAAAGTGTACAATCCACTGCAAGTGATAAGTATTTTTATATTGTATCCACAGGGATTAGTGGTAGATTTTAACCTATTCGTCTTTGCTTTCTTAGTGAATTCAAGTGACAAAAAGAATGATTGATGATTGATTTTATAACTAATGTTAAGTCAAATTAAATGACAGAATAAACAGAATGCTTGAACGGTTATGATAACGAGAATGAATGGGTTCGAATTAAGCTAACATGCTATCTTCACTAACCTAGAATGCTGAAGCAAAAGAATTGTAGGATCGATTCACACAACAATAGTCTTTCAGAGTCTTTCCAATTCTCCCAAGTATCTTAAGTTAATTTTTACTAACTTATATGAGTTAAATCTGTTGCTTTCGTGCATTAGGTGAGTGATTATTCCTAACCTCCTCACTTAGCCAGCAACCCACCTAATCTAGAGGCTAATGTGTTTTAAAAGCAAACTACATCTCATGTTTTCTTCCGAAACTTAGAGAAGGTATTCATATGCATTGGCCAGACAGACATAAACATTAAACGATAGAAACACTTATAAAACAAATCAATCCAACAAGCTTTTATTTCGAAACTAAAATGAGTTTGATAACATATCCCTTAATTCTCACCCTAAGATGACTTACTTCATTCTAAAATAAAGAGAAAACAATAAAACAATAACAAAAACAACAAAGGGAAACATAATGCGTGAAAGCCTAAAGAATTTCATAATGAAGACCTCTACGAGTGTCGTGAGTCGAATTGCTTCTTCTCCTTCAACCTCCACGAAGTTCCTCTTCTTCAACTCCTCTCTCCTAAAGTAAATACGACAACGACTAAAAAAACTTATCGCGAAAACTAACTGGAAGCAAAAAATCGATAATTGGACTTCAAAATTCAGATCCATCTAATTGGCGGCCTCCTTTTCAATATATAACTCTTTTTGTGATTTGGAAAACTATTAGGTTAAATCGTCTACGTGGCTTGCATCTAACGGTGGATTAATTTTGTTAGAGATAAATTTAACTCTATATTTGAATATCCATTATCTTTATGTCTGTTTTGCTGGATAAATGCTCAATCAATTTGTTTGCTAAAATATTGCTCCATCAATTTCTTGCTCAACAAAATACCCAAAAGTTAATATCAATTAAGTAAAATTTCCCTAAATTTTGATCAAATTCTACCTTAAAATATAATGTTGCATCAATCTAAGGATTCTCAAAGGTATTATAAACAAATAAAGACAAGTCAAGCAATTGCTTCATAAATGAAAGGAAAATCTCTTCAAGAATAAGATGAATTCTATCCTAAAAGACTCCTAATAACTCTCTTTTGGAGAGTTATCAGCTTGCAAGGTGTAACAAATCACAATTGAATGGTTCTTCCATGGAGCGATAAAAAGAAAAGAAGTTGAACTAAATTTCGTTTAGAACAAATGTGAAACGAGATGGCAATTGGAGCTTTTTAAGTTAGAAAGAGAATTTAATGTCCTTAGGGATGAAGGAAACTTATTGACAGTTGTGTTCTAGGGAGGATGATAACACTCCAAAAGTGTTATTTTAGGGCCTTAGATTTAGTTTTGTGTGCGTTCAAGTATGCTTTGATGATACCTTTATTCATGTATTTTGTAGAAACCGAGCATTTTGAGGTGAAAAAATGGATCTGGTGTTGTTTGGGTTGAAAAATGAGCCTGAAAAGAGTAAACTGAGTTAAGAAACAAAGAAATAGAGTCAAACAAAGCCAAAACCCGATAGCATAGCATCTCAATATCGTGATAGAGTTTTGAGACGCTCGAAAAATGAAGGAAAAACACAGGGTCAATGTTGCAGAAAACCAACGTTGAGATGCCATGTTAGGGCATCTCGACGCCATAAGTAGAAACAAGCATGGCCTCAAGCCTTCGAAGTAGCATCAAGACGCTACTTCTCTAGCATCTAGACGGTATGGCCATATGTCTGTCAAATGATGCTTCATCTGCACACCTCTTTATGTAATGATTTGAGGCAGTGTTGAGACGCTGCCCCTAGCATCTTGACACTGTTGGCTGGGTTATAAAAGTAAATTTTCAATTTAAGTTTCGTAGGAGCATTTTGGGAGCGTTGTTGTGGAATAAAATTCGAGGATTTAGCTACTGTTCTGCAAAAGAATTGTGTTGGAGATTGAAGGTGAAAACCAAGTGCTTGGGGAGCAGTTCTGAGCCAGAGACGGAGTCAAATCGATTCAAAAGTCTCTTTTTCTCTCCTTATCGTTCAAAAGCAAAGGCAAACAGAATTCAACTTAAGGTCGAGGCGTCCAGAAGGGTGAGGTGTTCAAAAGCAAAGGCAAACATAATTCAACTTAAGGCCGAGCCGTCCAAAAGGCTGAGGCGTTCAAAAGCAAAGGCAAACAGAATTTAACTTAAGGTCTAGGTGTCCAGAAGGCTGAGGCGTTCAAAAGTGAAGACTAAGGTGTTCAGAAGGGCGACGCATCGAAATTGTATTAAGGATAAGGCATGCGCCCTAAGCGATTAGTTGGTGTTCAAACAACTAATTTGACGGCTGAAGTATTCAGAATTTCTAACAATTATCGAAGCTAGAATGTGGCGCCAAGGCATGCATTGATTAAAGCAGTTAGTCAAATTATTCACAAATGCAAAGGCGACAAGTCAAAAGCGGGAATAAGATAAAAAGTTTCTATTTACCATTTCAAGCGTACATGATTGATAAATTTAAAGACAAGTCAGGTATCTCTTTCCGAATTTTCGATGTCGATAAGAATGTTATCTAAATTTACGCTAGCTTCTCCTTCGTCTAAGTTATCGAGATCGTGAAAACTGGGCATGTTACAATATTGCTTATACTCATCCTGAACAAATTGAAGATCAAAGTCAAGATAACGAGATTGGACGGTACGAACGGTCCAGTCAACTCCGCAACCCATCGCTTCATTCTCTAAGGCGATAAATTCACAATTTTCTTGAACTCTTCAGTCAGGAACCTAGAGTCTTGGAGTTTGCCCTCAGCTGCGGCTAGTTGAGATTTCAGAATCTCAATTTGTTCCAGTTGAAATTTTGAAGTGTTAGATTGAGCCTCATAATCTAATTGAAGGGAAGCAAGAGAAGCTTCGGTCCTCCGAAGAACTTGGTTAGCTTGACGATGTGATGCTCGAGCTTCTTCTAACTCAGCTCGGGAGACATAATTTTGGCGTAAAAATGTAAGTTCTTCGCCAATTG
>JAOANK020000065.1:261845-274681 GCA_026257165.2 Telfairia occidentalis | reverse complement strand
ATGAGTTACCCTGAGTGCTGATGTAGCAACAATGATCTGCCTAACATCTCTAAAACCCATTGTTGCTCATAAAATTGTCAAACGTCTTATACCATTATGTAGGCTCCTGCTTGAGACCATTATAAGCTCCTTTGAAGTTTGCACACTTTTCTCTCATATCCCTAGTCCACACAACCTTGTGGCTCCATCATGTAAATCTTTTCCTCCAAATCACCATGAAGAAAGGCTCTCTTCACATCCATCTATTTTAGGAACAAATCTTCTCCTTCCACCAACAATAACATTGTTCTAACTTTGGTCATCTTCATTATAGGAGAGAAAATCTTGTTGAAGTCAATGTCTTCCTTTTGTTGAAAGCCTTTGACTACCAACCTCGTCTTGTACTTCTTGGTGCCATTGGGTTCCTACTTTATTCTAAAAATCCATTTATTGTGCAAAACTTTCTTTTCTCACGGTAACTCTACTAGTGTCATGTCTGATTCTTCATTAGCTAATCCATTTCATCCTTTATGGCCAACTCCCACTTGATAGAATCTTTCGATTGAATTGCCTTTAATTTAGATTCTCCTTTGTTAGTCATCAGGATCTACTTCAAAGTGGGGAAATATCTATGTGGTGGTCTGATGGTTCTGCTGGACCTCCTTACTTCAGTGGAAGGTGTTATCTGAATTTCTTCAGTCTCTGTATTTGATCCGTCATATTCCAGAATCTATTCCACTCTTTCTCGTACTGTTTCCTCAGGAGTATTTACTTTCTGATCTTCAACTCTCACTATCTTGGTCTCAACCCTGGGAAGAGTTATTGTCTTAACTTCTTCTTTACTCACATTTGTTTTTGATTCATCGGGTTCAACACTTGCTTTGTCTTTATACATAACCTCTTCATTGAAGATCACGTCTTTGCTTCTAACTATTTTCCTGTTCTACTCATCTCAACTTTGTCACATCCAATAAAGTAACACTTCTTGGATTTGGCCTCCAGCTTACATCTCTTCGCAACATCAATGTGAATGTAGGACACACGCCCAAAAACTCTTTGATGTGAAAGGTTTATCTGCTTGTCGCTCCAAACTTCTTCAGGCAACTTAAAATTTAGCAATGTGGTCGGGCTTCTATTAATCAAGTAGGTAGCTGTGTTGATTGCCTCAGCCCAGAACATTTTGGGCAATCCTGCATATGGTGTCATGCTCTTGGCACGTTCATTCAATGTCTTGTTCATACTTTCTACCACATCGTTTTGCTGTGGTGTCCCTGGTATCAATTTTACCATCACTATCACATTATCTGCACAGTACTTTTTAAATTCTCCATCAACGTACTCTTCGACGTTGTCGGATTTAAGGTTTTTAACCTTCAGACCTGTCTCATTCTCAATGATAGCCTTCCAAATCTTGAGAGTTGAAAACACATCAGACTTGTGTTTGAGAAATAGGTCCACACCTTCCTTTTCGAATCATCTATGAAGATCACGTAGTATATGAAACTTCCTAAGGAAGTTACCTCAGATGGTCCCCACACATCAGTGTGAACTAGCTCCAATCTTGTAGGCTTCAAAGTTGTCTCATCTTCACAAAATTGACTTTCTTCTGTTTCTCAAAACACACCCTTCGCACAACATGTGCTCAACTACTTTGAGTCCTTCCAATCCTTGCTGAGTGTAGAATCTTCCAATTTCTCACTAATATTTACCAGCCTGTTATGCCATCGGTCTGTCTCACTTGTATTGTTCATAACTGCTACCATGTCATTGTTGTTGTTGTATACATATAAGGTCCCTAATTTGCTTCCCTTAGCAATCACCATGGCTCCTTTGGTGACCTTCCAGTTTTCTTGACTAAAATTGATCTCACAACCTTCGTTATCCAGTTGCCCCACAAAAATTAAGTTCTTTGTGATATTCTAGATGTGACATGCCTTGCAAATCTTCCAGACTGAGTTGTTCTCCATTTTTAGATTTGCATCACCGATTTCAATAACATATAGGGGTTCTCCATCAGTTAGATAAATCTTCCAGTGATTTCCTGCAGCATAGTTTACAAGGATATCCCGCTACCCTGTCGTGTGAAAAGATGCTCCTGAATCAATTACCTAAGTATCATGGGCACTCTCAACTGCTAACACTAATGCATCATGTAATTCATTAGCTACAACGTTTGCTCTAGCTTCATTCCTCTCATTACGCTTTGGGGTCTTATAGTTTCTCCTAAAGTGACTGGTCTTTCTACAATTCCAATTATCGAATCTGCTGTTCTTGGACTCAACCTTATTGTTCTTTGACTTTCCTCGATTCCCTTGGCTTCCTTAATTGCTTCTCCCTCTTTCTATGTTCAATGTTGTTCCTGAGGTGGAGGCAACATTTGAATCTGATAGCACTCAAAAAGTGCTATTTTAGGACCACTAATTTAATGGTTTTGTATTTTATAAGTGTACTTTGATGCTTTTATTTGTGAAATTTTGTAGGAACCAAGCATTCTAGGTAAAAGGATGAATTTGAGGTTATTTGGGGCAAAAAATGAGCTAAACAACCCAAAAAATTGGCTAAGTTAATGATAAAGATCAAAAAGCAACCCGAGAGTTAGTGTCTCGACGCTAAAGATAAGCGTTGAGACGCCCAAACAGTAATTGGATGGTAGAAGGCATCAACATTGAGACGCTAGAGTATGAGAGTCTCAATGCTACTACGAATTAGGCAAGGCAGAATGTGAAATTTCGATGTAGCGTCGAGATGCTATGCTATAGCATTGAGACGTTACTTTGAATATTCCCCATCTTCTTCAAAAACATGGTGGCAGTTTTGTAAAAATGAAGCATAGCGTCTTAACGCTATAAGTGTAACTTCTCGACCTTGCGACGCTTTCTATAAAAACAAACTTATTTTTTAGGTTAAGGAATAGCTTTGTTGGGAGAGAAAATTTCGAGAGATTGAGCTGAAGGCCGATTTCTAGGGTGCTGGATGAGGAAGAGCCATTCCAAGAGTTCGTGAGTGAAAACTAAGTGCACATGGAGCGACTTGATAGAAGAGACGACGTCTAGACGATCCAAGAGTTTTTTTCTTCTTTTTCTTAGTTTTGCTATTGTTTTGAAAACTAAATTTGTGAGACTTTAGAGCCAATGTGTGGCTAAAAATCATGTAATCTTAGGGTGTTAGACCTTTTAAGTTTAATTTGATGTGTTGATTTATTTTATGGTTGAATTTTATTTGCTAAATCCTCCTAGTATTTGTGTAAGTAATTGGTATTCTTGTATGACAATGTAGAATATATTTTTATATTATTGATTTAGCTTAAAAAAGCATGTCAGTATTTAGAACCCGAATGCTAGGTCTTCGAAACTTATGCATGAAAGTGGTAGGTTTAAATTGAGGCAGATTTTAGAGTCAATCTAATCGTCATATTTTCTTAACAATTGCAAGAAATTGAATTGTTAATTGAATGTGAGGTTAGGTTAACTTGAGAAAGAAAACCTTAACTGGTTAGAACTTCTAAGCCTAGGATTTTAGCATCTAAAAGAGACTAAAAATTATTTAATAAGTCAAATAGCTTAGCAAGAACCCAACACCCTAGGATTTCTTATCTTTAAATTTTCTTCCCTAAGCGTGCAACCTTTTAGTGTTTTTATCTTTAGTTTTATCACTAAATTTAACCTACAAATCTCTAGATAAAATTGGAAAAATTGATTAGAAACTAAGAAAATTTATAACCCAATTCCCAGAGGACAACACTCAGCCTTAGGACTATTTTATATTACAATTTGACCCGTACAGTTGCAGTATCGCAGTGGATAGCTATCAGAATCCTTCTGGTAAATCTCCTCTACTAGGGCTGCATCTCGTACTTTAGAAAATTGTAGACTTGCTTTTTCACAGGAATTGGAAATTGCAGTCTTCATGGTCTCTCAACTATTAGGAAAAGACTTTAACAAAACTATAACATATACTTCGTCCTTGAATTCTAAATCTACAACTGCTAGTTTGTTTATCAAAAGATCAAACTCATTCAAGTGGGTAGTTACTGACGCTCCTTTCGTCATATTTATGTTGAAGAACTTTGTTGCTAAATACACTTTGTTGTTTATAGAGGGCTTCTCGTACATGTTGGACAAAGCCATCAGGCCTGCAGTAGTAGTTTCCTTCGCTACATTGCTCTAAATATTCTTACTCAGAGTCAATCGAACAGTCCCCAAAACTTTCCTGTCCAACTTCTTTCATTCTAATTCTCCCATACCTTCTAGCTTTCCATCTAGATGCATGTCCAAATTTTTGGAATGTAAATAATCCAAAATTTGGAGTTTTCACTAACCGAAATCTGTACCATTAAAGGCCACTAGTTTTTCTTCTTCTCCTGACATTGTTTCTAATTAACTGAGCTCTAATACCACTTGATAAGAGAATTATCCTAAATATATTCCAAACCCAAATCCTATTGCAATTCGAGAATATATCCAAATCTCAATTGCCCAACAAATACAAGTTTCAATTATGCAGAATAAAACAATCAATTGAAACAGGATGCCTAAAAGTTGATAAATAAACTAACCTATCAACCTAAGCCAGGAACAATCACATATAATCAGTATAATAATAAGGAAGAGAAAGAAAGATACTAAATTGATACTGGTTCACCCAATGTGGACTACGTCCAATGCTCTACTATCGTTGCAGGTTCTACTGAATCCTTAAAGGAGAAGTACAAAGAAGATTACAACTACGCTCAAGAGGTCTCTCAAGATAAAATGTCTCACGAATCACTCAACCACTCAATATTCTTATAGAATGGAGTACAAGAATCACACCCTCACACACTCACAAAATTACTCACTCTCGATTTCTACATCTCTGAATCTCCTTGGATTTCTATTCATCTATAGATCTCTGGAGTTATAGGTGTATTTATAAAGGCTAAAAATTAACTCAAACTAAAACTTAAAAGGAAAAGGAAAATGGTTCAACCCAAAACCTAAAAGGAAATGTAATTATTGAATTATATTCATATTGGCCATCCTAAGTACGAATTAACATTTAAAACACAAAAAACACAAATAAATATTTTAAGCATTAGTAACCACTTGTATAAATTAAAGCTTAAATTCAAAGGTAAGTTGTTGATTAATTTATTTGTATTGAATTCAATAAATGAAAGAAGGACGATCTCAGCTGCTCGAATACAACACTAGCTTTTTTATTTATGTTACATGTTGTAGACATTCGATGATTTACCAAAATGTATATAGATAAAATTTATGAATGTATACGGAAAGATCGAACCTTAAATCTTATAGAAGGTAATAGGCATTACATATCGAGCCATACTCAGGTTGAGGTGGTATCGAGCCATATTGAGCTATCTCATGTCCTCAAAACTTTTTTGTTTTTATTTTTTTGGTGTGTTATGTGAGTCTTGAGGTGGTATTATCAAATACAAACGTGGAAACCCCACATCTCACCATGTCCACTCCTTTCTCTAGTCGATCTTCCTATTTCTCCTCGTACAGTCGCCACTGGCCAATGCTCATTCTCGCTACCATTAACTTCCTCAAATCCTCAAGGTCAATATCTTGGGCACCAGTACTTTCCCTCTCTATGGCCATAGAAATGGTGCCTTATTGAGAAAAAATGCTAAAGTTTGTAGTGTTTGTGCTCATTGTGCGATTTTTCCTAGTTGCTGCTTTGCATTTTTTTTGTTTGTTTATTGTGTAGACGGGTAGGCTTCAGCAAACCTTAGCAGGATGTCTGGAGCTGAGTGGGATCGCTCTGCATTCGGAGAAGGTTTCACAAGTGAAGTTATGTCCGGAGTTTTTAGGCAGAGGGAGGTATTTTGATTTCAAGTCAAACTTCATTCCTGCATCGATCGATTATGTCGAAGAGTCGCTTCTTTGTACCATGCCCTTTAATGATGGGTTTAAAGTTCGAATGGTGGAGCACTTGTTTTCTACATTGGAGGCCATGGGCGTTGACAATTGTAGGATCCAGATAGAAAATGAAGATGCTAAAGGTAGTGTAGTCAAGGTATATGTGATTGGGACATTGAATTCATTTTTCTCATTTTCTAGTTTATGTCGTTTTGATTTCTCTAGATGCTTGAAACCACGATAACCTATTTAGTCCCACTGTCATCTTGTTTCATATATATATATATACACACGTATGTATTAAATTAGAAACCAGCTTTTATTAAGAAGAAATGAAAGAATACAAAAGAGGTAAACAAAATCAGCCTTGCTAAAGGAGGCTCCAAAAACTAACCGACCATACAAAAGGTTCCAACCCAAAAGAACCAAGCATAAAGAATAACGTAAAAACCCTTAGTTATGGACGATAAAGGGGAAATATTGAATTTATTACAAGAATAATCCTCTTCCCAATACCTCTCAACATCATTGAAAATTCTAAAAATAGGATGCCGAAGAACACCTCCCTTGTCACAAAATGGAAGGTGGAGATGCACCCCATCCATGATAAAGCAACACCTATTGCTCCAAGCCACTTGGATGCCAAGATTTTTTTTTTAAAAAAAGGATCCCAAATTGCGTTAGCAAACTGACAACTTTAAAAGATGTATTGTAGGTCCTCCACTGCACTCTTTCATAGAATGCACCATTGTGGCACAACAAGAAGAAAGAGTGCCTAAAGATTTGATGCATTGTGTTAACTCTCCCATACAAAATCTGTCAGGTAAAGAAAATGACATTCTTAGGGATATTAATGATTCATAATGAGGAAAATAAAATCAAATAGAAAAGACGAGGATGACATAAAAAAAAGGAAGAATGAAAGATAAGAAAAACTCTTAGAAGGATAATGGGACCTGGTGAAACATCCTTGCTCCCCAAAGAAACATGGATAGGCTCCAACAAAGAAAGTAAAGAAAGACATCCACCAACTCCCTATCTGACAAAGAACAATGGAAACCAAAATTAAATGAAGCAGAAGGGTTCGAAGAAGAAATAATTAAGGTCACCTAACAACCCTTCGTGGTAAAGAGATTGTATAAATAAGGGAACAAACAGGTATTGACCTACCAACAGGCCTCCCAAAAGTAAGGGCTCGAAACATCTTGAAGAGAGAGATTCACGAACCTAGAATAGAAAAAATAATATGAAGAAATAGCTTTTCAAGAGTTCTTAATTCGACCTACAAACAATAGCCCACTAAAAAGGATGAAGACTGTACTTACTCGTAATAACTCTATACCACCAAACGTTAGGTTCTAATGGGAAGCGCCATGACCACTTGGCCCACATGGTTTTATTATGAAGTGTTCAATACCTAAGCCCCCAAGTCATCTTGCCTAGAAACCACCTCCCACTCCATGAAGTGGGAAGTTCTACCCTCCTCAACACTTTCCTGAAGAAATCTTTCATAGCTTCTCCAATCTTTACTAACAACGAGAGGAAACTGAAGCAGTGAACTTCCAGAAATCCTACAATTAAAAGGAGGCCAACCATTTGGTTAATTGGTCTAGAAGTCCAACTACCTCTCGAATTGGGGATGGAGGGTGGGATTTGGCAATATCAAGCAAAGGAACTCTCTTCGATCACTAAATGGATGTAGAGATTTCATCCTGTAAAGAATGCTATATCGAAGAAGGTGATTATTGCTAAGCTTGGTTATTCTTTGGCCATATTTCTCACGTGGTTGAATGGGCTTTCCTTAGCTCTTTGAAAATCAATAATAATATACGATTTTCCCTATCTTTTGTATGAGTTTCTTCATCAATATATTTTAAGTTTCCCATATAAAAAAAAATATATATGATTAAGACCTTCCAATCCACCATATCGAAGGCTTTTTCAAAATCGAGGTTTAATAAACTTAAAGAGGAAGAGATTGTTGGTCAAAATTGCAAAATTATAAGGTAAGTGCTCTCTCCTCTCTCCTTTCTCCATCCCCTTTCGTGAAGGTTCTTTGGTATCTTTCTTCAAATAAGTTTTATCCGAAATCTTTTTTAGATGGATTTAAGTAGTTGCTACATTGGTCGTAATTCTTTTTTGTTTAGTTTAATAGTGACCATTTTTACGTTGAAAATATGGATAATAAGCTCAAGATCTCTCTTAAGTAGTCTCAATTGTGGTGGTTGGAAAACACTTTAGTTGATTTGTTGCAAAATCCCTTGGATTCAAGATTTTTTAAGCAAGGAAGAATTGATGGTGAAACATCTTGAATTCAGAAACGGTGGTTCTCGTTCGGATGTTCTATGGATTGGGTTATTTGGCCTTCTACGGGTGGGCTAAAATTCATTCATACCTCTGCTGGTTTGCTCAAAAGAGGTTGGTCTAACGTTTGAGAGATGATCAAGGATTATTTAAAAAATTTGATGACTATGTATTAGATGTGCCCCTCATTCATCCTTCAATCCATAAAAGGTCCCTTTAGTGAAGGAAAAATCTTTTGCGGAAGTCGTTAATGATGAATCTATCTTAATTTCTAAGGAAGTGAGAAATGGTTACTTGGATTTTCCTCGTAATCCTTTTGGGTGAAAGAAGATAATGAAGTGGTAAATTTGGATTTGAGCTCTTTAATGGTTGTCTCCATGTTTAAAGCCCATGATGATTGGAACAATAGTTTAATAGCCTTGGAAAAATACTTTGAAGTCAAGTGTATTGTTAATCCATTTATGGTAGATAAAGCGTTGCTTCAAATGGAAGATAAAATAATTCCTAAAGCCTTGGAGGAAATGGTCAATAATGGAGAGCTTTTGATTGAAAATTGAAAAGTGGGATGGGATGAAGCATAACAAGCAGGAATTTGTATTAAGCTATGGAGGATGGATCAAAATCTTGAACCTACATTTGCAATATTGGTCCAAAAGATGCTTTAAGGTAATTGGCCACTACTATGGGGGTCTCTTAAGTATCTCTTCGAAGACCATTAATCGTTTGGATTGTCATGCAGTATTCTTGGAAGTCAAATGAAACTTTTGCAATTTTCTTCCCTCTTTTATTGACATCTATGATAAACGTTTGGGAATTTTAGCGTTCATATTGTGGATGAGTTGCATTCCTTCAAAAGTTGCAATCTTGATATGGAAAATTCTTCAAATATGCATGATTTGCACTGTCTTAATTTGAATTTGGAAGATGAAGGGGCTATTTCTTAGTCGAAATTGTCTTTTTCAACAGAAGACCCAATTGGTGTTTGCAATGAATTTAATGCTATGGTTGAAGATCTTTTATTTCAAGAATTAGAGGCGGTTGGGACTCGTGATTTCGCTACTTTCTATGAAGATGGGATCTCATTAAATGAGGTGGTTCATGGCTGTGTTTTAAATACTATTGGTCATTAAAAGGATCTTAATGAGAAAGCTATCGAGAGTTTGCATGATGAGTTCAATACTACAATATTTAATTCGTTTGGTAAAGATGAAGATGAAGAGTCTTCATTGGCGGGCACTCTTAATGATGTTAGAAATGGTGGTTTGCATGGACAACTGCATGGAATAAAGAAAGTGAGAGAAGATGGTCTGAATGCACCCTTGATTCATGTGCAACCATTAATTCACAAGGAAAATGAAGTGAAAAGACTCATTTACTAGCTGCATTAGAACCAGAAAATCCATTATTAATAGTCCATGCAAAATTAATGTTTTTATTGTCTCTTCATCCTCTAAGAAAGTCTCACGAGTTCCAAAGAGCTCTTTTAAGTCTACTCTAAATGAATGTTTCAAGGAATATAGTGCCAAGGCTTTACCCTTCTTTTATAGTAAAAAAATTCGCAATAAATGCTCCATTTCTTTGCTTGCATCAGGGTGTATTTCTTCAATTTTGGATTCAGTGAGCCCTCTTCAAAATAATCTTTGTGAAGCTTTTAATTCAGTTAAAAATGGAAATTTTCCAAGGTCACCAATTCTTACTTTTTCTCAATTTCATCCAAGTAAAGGGTCTTCTCTTATTAGTTTGGCTGCTGGGTTATTCATTCTACCAACAATAGCTTCGTCAAAAATTCTTTGGAGGATGATTTCTCTGTCTTTGATTCAGAAACTTGCATTAGTTTGAGTAGCATTGATTCCCCTTTTAAAAGCCCTATTGAGGAGACAACCAATGGTCTTTGGGAGGAACAGTCCGTTTCCAAAGATCTCATTAATCTTTTTTAAGAAATCTCTTCTACAAATTATGTTATTGTTAGTACAACACCAAATCTTCCTTCAGTTATGTGTCCTTCATTAAGAAAGTTTGCATCTCCTCCTCCTTATTTCTTGAAAGTTGAAATTTCTTTAATTCCTTTCACATCTAGTTTGAATATCTGAGGTCTGGGAGTTTGAGTATCGCCTACTCTTTAGGATTTTATTCCAAACACTTAGCCCATATTTTATTTTATTCAAGGATACTATGTTGAAGTCAATTATTTGCAAATCTATCAATTTATCATATCCTTGTGAAGTATCAATGAATTTGAAGCTTGGGGTAAGTTTGGAGTTTCGTTGTTTCTTTGAGATACTTGCAAAATCAGAGCATTCGCAGAGGTTCTTTAAAGATATCTCCAAATCTTTGCTTCGGTTCATTGTTGGAGGCATCTATTCTACTGTGATTGAACTGAGGATAATGGTTCGTCTTTATTTATGTGGAAGGGCGCTCTAGTATAACAAAAAGAAAATTTTGAAATCCCACTTTCCTCGGGAGTTTTTATCTAGTTGTTGCTGATGGTTTTGCTAAGATTCAAGTAGATTGAAGAGGGGTGGATGACTCTAGTACAACTTCTTTTATTTTCTAAGGAGTTTTTGTTCTTCATTAATTTTCTATGTAATTTTGAAAGTGGTATTTTTTTTTGGGCCATTTTTTCTATTTTCTTTTTTCACTCCCTATAGGAGTTTGTATCTTTGAACATTTTTCTTCCTTTTCATATATCAATGAAAAATTGTTTCTTGTTAAAAAAAAAATGATTATTGGAACTCTTCCTCAAGCATTTTGAATCTTAGACTTTGGAAAATCAAGAAGATTATTATCATTTCTTTTTAATGAAAAGATCACCTTTCATTGAGACTAAATTAAAGAATTTACAAGGGGCATACAAAAAAAAAAGCCCTTGTTTCTAATATAAAATAGAGAAAGTCATTGCGAAACCCCCAAGGGGAGTCTCGCTGGTTAAGACTTGTGGTTTTTGAATAACACCTACCCAGAGATTGCAGATTCGACTTGATTTATTAAAAAAAAAAAAAGAAGAAAGCTAAAAATAAAAAAAAGGATAATTACAAAAAGCCTTGCAAATTGAAGCCTAGGGTCCACACCTCTTTGTTCGACCTTTCCACTCTTCTAAAGAGTCTATTGCTCATCTTCACCCAAAGGTCCCTAAGCACAATAAATGGCCTTTATTTCGCAAGGATGAGTGAAGGAGTTCCTCAATCATAGAGCTTGATCGAAGGCCACACCCTTTGGGTCAAGAATAAAGAACCCCAAATGTCTGTAGGAAGCAACTCCAAATCATATAAAGAGAGTTGTCAGGAGGATTATGAATGGAACTACTTCCGAAGAGGTGTGAGATAGGTTTAGCTCCTTTCTTTGGATCTTTAGCTATAATTTTGTTAATTTACATTTGTAATTCTTTCTTCCTCATTATTAATTTGGCTGTCTGGAAACACTTCTTATAATTTTGTATCTTTGGTAGGGTTTAACCCCTAAGAATTCATTTTTTCTTGTTCATTCCCTTTTTCATTGATAGTTTAATACTCGGTCTCTTATTAAAAACTTAGCTAGTTTTCTATAATTTGAAATTAGCAAGTTTAATACTTGGTCTCCCCTAATTTAAATCTGATTCTCTAATTTTTATCTTGAAAGTTAGTTTAGGAAAGATATGATATATTGGTCATATCATTGCAACAACTAAAATCCTTTTTGCATAAAAAAAGAAAAATCGATTGTGAGTTGTGAAGCGATAAAAAGTATGTAGATAAATGGAAGGGTGAAAGAAAGAGAGCAAATGAATATGAATGATATATGATTCCAATATGTAATATGTGAGGTCTATGCATCATCTCATAAAAGGTAGTGTAATAAAGAAAAAAATGAAATATAGACTGCCATAGTTAAATGAATCTGTTCGTAGAACAAAAAAATTGAAGAACCTTGAGACAATAAAGACTGAGAAGATTGACTCAAGAACGAAAACCACTAAGGGGTTTTAATGATTTGGACTTGAGTAGGCTGGAAAAAGACATACAACCTTGGCAAGAATGACGTTCCATGGAATATATGACTGCCATAGTTAAGGTTGTTAAACCAACTCTCAAGTCCAAGGTTGACAGTTCATTCATCTAACAGTGTTTTGTTGGTTGGTTAATTGGTCACATTTTGGTCATGAAAAGATGGATATTAGTTTGGATACAACAAATTAATTCTATTAGATCTAATGTACATGTATAATAAATGTGAACAATTATTTTTTTAAGCTTGAATATCAATAGTGTCATACCCTTTGTTGAAGAATGTTGCTTTAAATTTATATTTAGCTTCCAATTGTGATGGATCTCGTGGTACATGGGTGGATGCAATAGTGGAGGTCGGTCTTAAGTTGGCTGTAGACCATTGTGGCAACTGCAATGAGAAAATGACACCATATGTAAAGGAACCCGTCCATGTGTGGAGGAATGGTTATTTTCTTGTTGCTTTCCTAGCCTTAGTAGTTCGCATTACTTATGAAATTGACTTTCCTCAGGTACAAATACTCTTTTTTGAATGGTTATTTACAGCGTGCCATTTGAATTGAAAATGTTGCTCCTCTTCATTTATTTTTGTGTCAACTTCTCTATCTTAACATCACATAACAAGAGTATGTTGGGGTTAATGCCCTAAACCTTCGTGGTCTTGTAATTTTATTCAAATTATTTATTTAATAAAATAAGAGTTATT
>JAOANK020000065.1:246499-258577 GCA_026257165.2 Telfairia occidentalis | reverse complement strand
ATTGGGACTTCAAAGGTGAGTTTGCTAATTTTCCTATTTTTCCTCTTTTGTAGCATGATTTTCCTAAATTATTTGAGTTAATAAGAGTGCTTTAGATCCTCATCCGCTGCACATGTATGTTGATATGTCCTTCATTAATGAATGTTCCCAGCATCTCCTTCAAGGATGGCTCATCGGATTGCTGCTGGGATGACGATGCATAAAAGGAGGTCCCTGCAACACATTCTGATTGTTAGCATATGAAAAATTTTCATGATTGCGCATACGTGGGTGGTAGTGATTCGACATTGGGTTCTGCTGGCCTCCAAACTGATTTTGCGGGGCTCCTTGAAATCCATAGCCCTTGTTCACATAGTTGGCTTGCTCCAGCTAAGGCTCTTCCCAAGCAGGATAAGATTGATAGGCAGCCATGGATGCAATTGACTGAGGTTTCCCCTACATAGTTAGATTTTGCAAGGCATTAGTCAGTGAAGCTATTTGTGCTCTAGGGGCACTTACCTCATCGATTGCATGTAATCTCGGGACTCAAGCAGCTGTCTTCTGAGTGGACCTCTATGATGGCAATTGTAGCTAGTGATTGTCATGTCCTCCAACAAAGCTTGGGCCACCTGAGGTGTCTTTGAAAAGATCGATCTTCCTGCAACTGCATCCACAATGGACTTAGTAGTGCTAGTTAACCCATTATAGAAATACTGTACCTAAAGCCAATCCGGGTAGCCGTGTTGTGGGCATTTTCGCAAAAGCTCCTTAAATCTTTCCCATGCCTCGTAGAGCTACTCATCATTAGCTTGAACGAAATTGCTAATATCGTCCGCAATTTCTAGGTTTTTGTTGGTGGGAAAATTTTGTTCAGGAAAGCTTGGGCGAGTTCATCTCATCTCGAGATGCTGTCAGCTAGTAGGGATTCCAACCAATTCTTTGTCTTGTCTTGTAAAGAGAAAGGAAATAAACGTAAGCGAATGGAATCATTTGGTAGCCCATTTAATTTTACTGTACCACAAATCTCGAGAAATGAACGAATATTTTTATGCGGGTCCTCAACAATTGAACCCCTAAAAGCATAATCCCAAGCCATCTAGATAAGTCTCGGCTTCAATTCAAAATTTGCGGCATTAATTGGTATATGTACAATCCCTGGTTGAGCATTATGGACCGTGTACTAGAAATAATCCCGGATAGCTCGTGGGTCTCCTTCTTTCTCGGCCATAGGTTTGAGTACTGCTATCTATTCTCTTACATTTCTCCTGCAAGTTCGTTCAATTTATGGATCAAGAAGAACAGGGTTAGTGCCTCTAGTACGTGGTATACACCAAAATAATACAAAACAGGAAAAAGAGAAAAATAGCGTACAAATACACCCTAAATTAAGTCCTACTCAAATGCTTCAATAATAAGAAAATTAAAAATGCACCGATGCCCCAGCAATGGTGCCAAAAACTTGATCGCACCCAACAATGCGTCACCGCAAGTGTATGGGTCAATCATAGTAATAATGGCCCAAGAGACCGAGTATCGTCCTCAGGGAATCGTGTTCTTTAATTTTTCTAGTTATCCAATAGTTCTTTCAATTTTATTTAAGGGTCCCAACTTCATGCAACAATACATAAATTAAAGAAAGCTATAAAAATTGCATGGTAACGGTGAAATAATAGAGGGAAATGAAGTTTTAGGGTGTTGGCTGGGTGGATGGAATGTAGTGAAGTTTTAGGGTCTTGCTTGAGAGAGATGGTAGTAAAATTAGACCAAGGAGAGTTTCTGGAATTGAAGAACAGACTCATTTTACTACCATCTCTCTCAAGCAAGATAATAAAAACAGCATACAAACATCCAATGGCCAATTGAATGTAGTGAAATTAATGCTGGAAATTAAAAGAAAGCAGTAATAAATTTCATTTCCCAAGAAAATAAATAAATTCTTAGTATTCATTACACCAACACCCTAAAACCTAAGTGCTTAGCTACTGAAATACATCATAAAACAACCTAGAAAATCAATAAAATAGTGCATAAGCATAAAGAGAGAAGGAATGAGGCACTCTTGGATGAAATTCATGTCGTTTCCACTGTAGACACACTTCTTGAGGCATGGAAACGTGATCCCGAGCACTCCAAAGCCTCCAAAAAGCTCCAGAATAATTGCTCACGGTCTTCTCCCTCAAATTCTGTCGAAAATCCCACCAAAAACTGAGCTCCCTAACCATAATCACAAAATAGATGGCTTTATACTAATTTACCAACAGCGTCGAGGCGCTAGGGACAACGTCTCGGTGCTGGCCTGAAGTCAAATAATCAAAACGTGTGTTTTGGGTTGAGCGGTCAAAATTCAGCAACATCGAAAAGCTAGGAATAGCGTCTCGAAGCTGCACATGTGTGCAGGCAGGCGCATGGGCACGCGCGCGCGCACATTGAGTAGCAGGAGGCAACGCCGTTGGGCAGAGAGCATGTGCACGGTGGGCTGTTTGAGTAGGGAGTGCGTGCAGTGGGCTGCTAGGGCGCACACCTGCGCACGCGGTTGATTGTTGGTGCGCGCGCACGCAATTAAGCGGCTGCGCGACTTGTTCTACAGCATCGAGATGCCCTTAAATAGGCTCTCAACTTTGTTCATCACCCCACACATTTTTCTACAGAAATGGGATTTGAGACGCCCAATGATGGTGTCTCAACGCTGCCTTTGGGGTTTGTACCTATTTGGGCTCTGTTTCTTCATTCCTTGGCCATTTTTGCTCATCTTGGGCTCGTCTTTCAACCCGAACTCCCCCGAATCCAAATTTTCACCTCTTATTGCTCGGTTCCTACAAGTTCAACAATAAATGCATCAAAGTATACATTAAATCCTACAAAATCTCTATAATTTAGGCACTAAAATAGCACTTTTTATAGTGCTATCAAGTGAATATTACTAGTAGAATTTGTAATCTTTTATTATATTAGAATTTTATTTTTAATTTTTTCTTCTAATTAATTAATGACTCTTCACCTACTTCATTGATGAACCGAAAAGGTGTTAATGGAACTTTAAACACATCTGACTGTAGCATTAAGCTCACTTGATAACCAACCCCTTCTTGCAAACTTGCATACATGTGTGTGTGTGTGTGTATATATATTATTTACAGATGGTTTGCAATATTTAAGCTTCAACGTTGGATAAGATTCTACGGCACATGGAATCGTTGGGAAAAACTTCATATGTGATTATCGATGATTCAAGTGATGATGATTCACCAAACGTTGGAATGCCATATACGACCACAAAAGAGGAAGGTACATCTGTTCGATGTACCTCCGGAGTAGAAAGTCTTATAGAAGAAAACACACATGCTACGTTGGTGGCTGCCCAACGAGAGTTTCTGGAATTGAAGAACAGACTCTTCTGGACGCAGCACTATGTACGAGTAAAAGAGTTTAGATGGAAGGGATACCAGAAAGGATACGAGATATACCACCGAGATATCTCTCAGTTGGAGAAGGAGAATGAAGAACTCATCGAAAAGGTTGCTAAGTTGGACTCCATCTGACAAAGTCCACAAAAAGGTGATTCTTCAATTTATTTTAAATATGCTTACATTTCATCCAATGATTCTGCAATTAAGCATTGGTTTTCACTTAAACATTTGTCTGCGCGATCGTCGCATTGGTCGAAAATCATATCACGAATAACCATCTACTAAATCCATTGTGTGATCGCATCATGTCATTTCACCAAAAATTTAACGCGATGTACATGTTCAAAACGTCTATACGATCGTGGCATTTAATCTAAACGAAAATGCGATGGACGTATTCACAACGTCTGTCTCTTGGTTTAAAAATTCTCTATTTGGCATCATCATATTTCGATGTATTTCACGATATCAACCCCTTACAAACATTTGCCCATTAAAGAAGACTAGAAGATAGGCGTATTTGACCATAACTATACGGTATATTGGCGCCTAATTAAAGTCATTGTTTCCTGCATTAATGATTCAGTATTCACTCTTGTAATATCGTATTCTAAAAATTTACAACAAAAAATCTCACAGTCACCACTACCACGCTGAAGTGGAGTCGATAGTCGACGTATTGGCCATGGCAAGATCCCCATCTTCTTATTCTTATTCATGATGCCACAGTAGTGTAGAATGGCCGGAAGGACGTGAGCCATGAAATTCAACTCATTATGTAGTGACTCCAATGGTGTCAACAAAGGAAGAGAGTCCCAAACGTTGAGCGCGCCTTTATAGAGGTCAATGCAAAGTAACACAAAATGAAAACGACCGTCGTTCAATGGAATTTATACCACATCCACTTCTGACCAACATGCACAGTAATTAGTCTTATTGCCCTTCACGAATTGAAGAACACTGCTATCGGCCTTACTCCAATCAAACCACCCAGGTATGTGGCTTGAAGAAGTGTGCAACTTTGCCATCAAACCGTCATAGTTCATTCTAATCAACCATATAATATTGTTCATTAAAGATGTGTTATAAGTTCATAATACAATAGTTGGCAGATAACTTACGGTTAGAATTAAAGAACTGACTACAAATTTTGAACGACGCAAGTTCAGAAAGGGAGTCATCTTAAACTTATTGTACGTGAACAGGAAAATAATGTTCATTTCTTAGTCGTAACAAATGTTAGGTTAACAGTACTGAAGGAAAAAGCATTAAGTATAGAAAATGCAAAATCAGATAAACTAACATCATCACCAAGTCATTTTGATGGGGTCAGCAGGCGACAAAACCAGTCTTTTCCTAGTAAGTTAAAAGATGTACTATGTAAAAACTTGTCTATTTTTTGATCTTCTAACCATAGTTTCATACCCGGCTCCAATTTCGTTGGTATTGTAAACAATGGGTTGTAAAAGGCAATCCTTAGAATGATCTTCTTGCATTTCTTTCCACCCACGTAAGGTTTTAGCAGCTTCCATGGTTGCTTTCTTTTCTTGAATTCTTTAGGTGGATGGGCCATCATGATTTCATCAATCTGATACAAGTAGATTAAGTAATATATAAATGATGCAAACAACAAAAAAGTTGTATGTGCGGTTTTTTTACATAGATCGAAATAAAGATCTCGATAGACTTTATACATTATTTACCGGACTCGAAATATGAACAACATGAGGTGGTTCGCGTAGACACATTTGAACTAATCCATCGACATCAACAATATTTTTGTTATTGCCATTGTGAATCTTGTCCTCATTTCTATTGTCCTCCTTAATCTTGTCCTCATTTCTATTGCCCTTGTGCATCTTGTCCTCATTTCTATTTGCATCATCACTCTTGTTTTCATGAATATTGTCAATATCCCCATTTACTTCGTATCTTGGTGTACAAGGCCCATCTGTACAATTACGACGATAGGCTGACAACAACTAATCGCATGAAACATTAAGCAAGCAAATATTAGAAATTAATTTTAGCACAACTTTTAGGAAGTGTATCCAAATACCGTAATCAAAATTTCTATGTTCGCGTTCATTTGATCTATCTTCTTATTTGCAGTGTCCAGGTCATCCTGCATACAAGCTATACAAGCGTCGAGTCTTTGAATATTTGTGTATATATTCTTTGTGACAACATACAAATTATCCTCGGGCTGGTCCTACTTTAGATCTTTGGGTATTGATTCTGACAGCCGAGGTGGAGACGATGAGGAAGAATGCTGTTGAAGAAGATCTGATGGCTGGATATTTGGCAACGTAAACATCTTAGATAACTATAAGTGATAAAAGGTAATCGAGTTTATTTAGATTTACATCCTGTGAATTGATAGCATTCATCGATTTAAATACAATGCATTCATCATTTCAATCAATCCCATGTAACAATTTAAATCGAGCAACACGATCGTTTCAACCTATCGCATCGAACAATTTAAATTGAGAAATACGATCATTTCAACCGAACGAATTGAACAATTTAAATCGAGCAAAACGATCGCATTGGTCATTGGGTATAGGGTGAACCGATCGTCTTTGAACATCTAAGACGCAAAGTTCGACTGAGAAAAGAGGATCGTCTCATTCAATAACGAAGTCACTACGAAAAAGATGAATGCATTCAACTTAAAAGGATAAATAACCAAACTGAAGTGGAAAGAATAGTGTCATAGTACAAGAAATCGAAATACAAGTTAAAACAACCATTAATACGATAATATTCAGTTTCAAACTTCGAATAACAAAAGGAAGGTGTAAAATCGACTTCGACATATGTGTCCAACCAACTTGTACTTTGGTTCATCCGTTGAACAGCATTGTATGAAATTGCGAGAAGAACGAGATACAAACAATGGATTTACTTGTGAAAGATAGAGAGAATCGAAGAAGAAGAAATATTGAAAGAGAAATAAAGGGGTATACTAGTAAAAGCAAGTAGCCTGAAAAGTACAAAGTGTGCCAAGGGTTTGAAAAAGTGTGTCAGGAGGTTAGAAAAACTTGAAATAGAAGAGAGGGTCAATCATGAAAGAAAAAACTGAGAAGGGGACAATAATGACAATTTGTTGTCAATTTACGTCGAGCTTAAGACAAAGAATTATAAATGCTTAACAAGAAAATCCTAACCTCGTTGACAAGTTCCATTAGTTGAAGTCAGGGCAAGCAAATGAGTTCTCCATATCCTCAGATTTTGGACTTTACCAAGGACGCTTGTGTGTGCCTAAAGATGTCAATCTTAAGAATGACCTATTAACCAAAGCTCATAGTTCTCCATTTTCGATACATCCTCATAGCACAAAGATGTACCAATATTTAAAGCAGTATTATTGGTGGCATAACATGAAGAGAGAAATAACGAACCTTTTCAGTAAGTGCACAACTTGCCAGCAGGTGAAGGCCCCAAAGTGAAAATGAGAGAAACCAATAGGGTTATTGCAACTATTGAGCATGCCAAAGTGGAAATGAGAACACATATCTATGGATTTCATCACAAGATTGCCTAGAACAGCTAAAGCTACACATTAATATGGGTCGTCATCGACAGACTCACCAAATTAGTGCATGTCCTTCCCTGAAGTCTACTTATTCGGTTGAAAAGTGGGCACAGCTGTAATTGGAGGAGGTTAGTCGGACTTCATGAGTTCCAGTTTCAATTGTCTCTGATAGAGATTCTTGTTTTACGTCCAATTTTTTATGGAGTTTGCAGAAGGCGTTGGGCACCCGATTGGAACTTAGTGCAGCTTTTCATCTGCAAACAAATGCCAAATTGAGCGATTGAATCAGACCTTGAAAAACATGTTGTGAGCTTATGTGTTAGATTTTGCAGAAAGTTGGGACACTCACTTGCATCTATTGAAGTTTGCTTATAACAATAGTTATCAAGCAACTATCAACATGACACCATTTAAAGATCTTTATGGAAAGAAGTGCAAGTCTCCTGTTTATTGGGATGAGGTAGATGAACCCAGATTGTTAAGACCTAAGCTAGTCCAAGTCATGAATGAAGCCAATCAAAATATTAAAGCAGGGATGAAAACAACATAAAGTAGATAGAAGGGCTATGCGAATATGAGACGAAGAGACTTGAAATTTGCAGTAGGTGATCGTGTATTTCTAAAGATAGCTCCTATGAAAGGAGTTCTGAGGTTTGGATGAAAAGGGAAGCTTATCCCAAGCTTTATTGGACCGTTTAGAGTTTTGGAGCGGATTGGCCCTGTAGCTTATCGATTAGCTTTACCGCCTTCCCTCTCAGCAATTTGCGATGTTTTTCATGTCTCTTTGCTATGTACGAAGGTATATGGCAGATCCTAATTAATTATGAGTCATTGCATGTAAGTGAGAACTTTAGTTACAAGAAGAATTGAAGACTCTCTGCAATCGAGAAATAGCTTTTGTTAAAGTTCTTTGGGAAAATCACCAACTTGAGAAAGCAACGTGGGAGAGAGAGAAGATGAAATGAAAACTAGGAGCTAGGAGGATGGGTCTTGGCTCCATAGACTGAGTGTCAACTATCATCTGTTGGAGTAGAGTAGTCCCAGATGAAACCTGTCTATGCATCACCATTGAGTTGGTGATCAAAGGATTTTATGTACAGTATAGATTGAGGCGCTATGTTGGGTGAGACTTGGCTCTGCTGATTGGGTGTCAACTATCATTAGTTGGGCATAGTCTCCCAAGAAACCCACATATGCAGCACCATGAAGTTGGTACCCTTTATGCATGGATGGGTTAATTGTCTACATTAGCCATAAAGGAAAAGGATTTTGACTGATTAAAGGTTTTAGTCCCCAATGTTTATGTTATTATGATAAATGTATGGGTGTATGCATGTCTGACCCCTATTAGCTAGGTTACTTGATATTTTTAATACTCAACCTTTTCATAATTTTTTTTAGGTAATGGCAAGAACGTACAAGGCGAGTGACGAGGTTGTCTACTAAGTGTGTCATAGGGTTCGCATCAGCATGGTTTTCACATTTTATTTTATGTTTTATGTTCCATTTGTTTTTATTTTAAAATATTCGATTTGTTTTTATATTATTTTTATTTGAAATAAGAAGTTTTAGATATTTTCTTTCAATGGGATCCCAAAATTAAAGATTTGATTATTTTCTTTATAAATGTTTATTTTTTGAAAATTTAATTTTTTGCCATGGAGGGTATTTTATATGGTTTTTTAATGTTTAAAGCGTGCATGGTAGTAATGACCCTAATCAATGTATGTTTAAAAAAAAGTCGAGTTGTTACAATTGATTTCCTGATCAAGGATGGGTTCCTATTTGAACTTGTCCTTGGTATAATGGTGACGTTCAGTGGTAATGGGAGGCAACAACGTGCAACAACAATGTAGTAGATGATAGAGATATCAAAATTTTGATGCTCGTGATATTGACAGAGAGGGCAATGGCAACGACGATCGATGAGGGTGGCTCACAAGGGTGGCAGCAATGTGGGAGAGGAGGAAGAAGAAGGATGTGATGAGATGAGAAGATGGAGATGTAAAGATTAGGTTTAGGTTAGGGTTCTTAGGCTTGGGTTTGATTGGTTTATGGGATGGGATGAGGTTGGGTTAGGTTGGGTTAGGGGGGTATGGGGTATGGATAGTGACCTCAAATCTGAAATATATACATAAAAATAGTGCAAAGTCGGGGTGAAGGTGGGGTGGGAAAAACCTTCTCGATCCTTGTTCCATCCCCGACTCAATTTAAATTACTAGTTTGACAGGCATACTCTATCAAATCAAAGATTCTCTGACTCGTGAATTTTTTTGTCATTTTATTTGTAAGGTAAATAAATTAAGTTGTAGTTAAACTCGACTCGACAAGATCAACTTTATCATCTAGTTGGTCCAACCCTAATTTTTTCTCCACTTATATGCTCTTGGTCTAGGGTTCCTCTCCTAACTAAATGAATCGATCGCATGCCGATATTAGGGTTTGGAAGAAAAAACAAAACTTTTGAGAAGTTCAAACGTAGCTTAGTGAATAAGGCACTTGTCACATACTAATGTTTCAATCCTTCCCTAACACAATTGTTGAATTAATTTTTTCTTGAAAAGTTTTAGAATGCAAATAAAATAATCTTGTATATACAAGAATTAAAATAAGATGTAAGCTAATATCAATTATCTACTCTTACCCTCTAATCCTACACCATTTCCTGGAAGGCCAATCAAAATGAAAGAACTGAGTATATAATTCATGTAATTTTCTTATAATAATTTAAAACTAAAGTAACAAAATTTAAACATCTAAGTAGAACCTATCATAAAATCTTTGAGGTTCTCTATGGTTATAATCCACATAATAAAATGATCCATGTGGAACTTCTTATTTTATTTTTAATACAGACAATCAAGTGATCTGTCAGAGACTTGTTTTTGCCATCGTGCTCGACACTTCTTCTTTGGAAATGGTGTTAGCATTGTGTTTTTTTATGACAAATAGTCACAAATTGAGATTGATATTCTTTTGGGTTTTAACTGACCCATCACCCATCTATCTTTATGTTTTTTTAAAAAAATGCTCTCTCTCTCTCTCTCTCTCTCTAAATTATTAATATTCTTTTTGGGAGCAAAACCTGCTATAGCTCTTAAAGATAAATGAAGCAGACCACTTTTTTTTTCCTTTGAATATGATCTCAGTGTAAAATCTAATGCAAGAAATTTGAATAGGATGGTTGCAAAATGGATTGAGAAAGATTAGGGATCAGACTCCTCAACGACCCAGCTTTCTAAAGGTTTGTATATTCTTTTCCTTTTAAAATTCAAAATCCTTAAACTTTCAGAATTTCTGCAGAATCAACATAAATCTCTCTATATAAGAGGAGAGATCTCAAATATAAGACACTAAATACTATGCATTTTTTTTCATTCATACAATTAAACTCTAACTATTGTCCTATACAACTAAATTATTAATTTGGCCTAAACTATTCATAAGCCCCTAACTTTGAGTGTTGGAGGGGTGTGGCTTAGGGCCAATGCCACACACACATTCATTTTTCTTTTGGTTTACAAGCATTGATTGTTTGATTCTCTCATTCAACAAATTTAAAGTTGAACCAAATTTTGGCATCAATAGGAATACCTTAAAGAATTTTTCACAATCAACAAAGCGATTTTTTCCCTTTTCTTTTCAAAGTTCAAATAAAATAAGATGGGACAGGGATCGAGTCTCTGACATTTAAGAGAGTTAACTAGGTTTTAACTTCTAAATTTTATTATGTAATTTTTATTCGAATGGATCTAATTTCATATATTTGTAAGAAAGAGAGGACTTTGAAAGGTGTTTTTGAATCATATTTGTACCTGAGTGGCAAAATTTGGGTTGGAAAATTGATAGGGGCCAAATGATGATGTTGAGATCGGAGTTTATGTCCGGTGTTTGAACTTTTTATGTGCAAAGTTCCAAAGTTGAGAATTTTCCTTCCATTTTGAGTTTCCTATACTTGTGAAAGAAATTTTTGAACATGTGAAATTGTGCCTTCTACAATCCCAAGCTTTTACAACACATGCTTTACTCAAGTAGACCTTTTTGTCCAGTTTTGCATAACAAATTCTACAAAACATTTATATGAGAAAAAATTTAAAAGATAAACAATATTGAAAAATAACAAAACATTATAAACAAACTTATACATTTAGCCCAAGAAATAGTTAATAATTTTTTTTATCATGAAGAAAATGAAGAATGGAAAATCAAAATAATATTGATAAAAAAACAGGAACATTGTTTTTAAAGAAATAAATACATAAATGACTAAACTTTTGCCATTCATCCGATTAGAATATGGGTTTTGACTTTCAACTTCTAAAAACAAACATACCAATAGGAACATTGCACTCCAACACTATGCTCCCTAAAGAAATCAAGCAATCTAACACTTTAGTCCACTTAGCCATCTCTCTCCACAAACATAGCTCGCTATCCCACATTTCAAGAGTTTGAATACCATGCCATTTCGACGAAAAAGACGATCCTGTCAAAAGTATCTAACCCTCCTTATGAGTGCATATAAAGAAAGATAACTGTTGAAATACCCTATTATTTTGGCAAAGATTCACAAACAACTATGTAGAAGGAATAGTAGAGAAATAAAAAGAGCATAAAGGATATGATTTTGGTGTGATAACAAGAATATATAAACAATACCTGAACCAACAACACACTCATTGCAGATTACATCATATATCAACTGAATATGACAACAGAAGAAACAAAAATAAGAATTCCAATAAGTAGAGAGACTACCTATACAAATCACACAACCACTGGCTCACTCAAAAACAAACCTGACAGAAGGTGGTTAGCCAACAAGTCAACTATTCTTCCTTTTCAACTTTTTCTTTCTCCCCTTCTTTGCTGATCTCTAAACAGAGGGATGACAATCCTAAGTCAGATGCATTACCAATTACGTCCTCGTGCAGCGTTGTCTTTCCAAATTTTTCATCTTTCTATATGCCAACAATTCTAACAAACACAGGGTCATCGGCATGCGGGTTACACTACTATGATCAATCATGAGGAAGAAAATAGAATATAGAGTAAAAAAAAAACAAAGATCATAAACTATGTGGAAACTCTTGGTTCAAATGCAGATTCGGTTCTTGTCATTGAGTGCTGCGATTCAACCCACCTCGTCCG
>JAOANK020000065.1:178466-192052 GCA_026257165.2 Telfairia occidentalis | reverse complement strand
ATGATTTCCCTATTGCTTCAATATTGTTATTGTTTGCTGTTTGACATTTCTCAATTTTTCCTATTTTCTTTTTCAAACCAAAAATCATTGTACCATTAGTAATCATAAGCAATAAATTAGATGATTTCCCTATTGCTTCAATATTGTTATTGTTTGCTGTTTGACATTTCTCAATTTTTCCTATTTTCTTTTTCAAAAGTCTGCACAAGCCCTAAAGCTCAGATACACTCCCTCATTTGTGTGTCTGGAACTTCAGATAATTTTTTTTTAAAAGTCTGCACAAGCCCTAAAGCTCAGATTCGGGAAACAAAAAAGTTTCCTTATTAAGCTCAGCCAAAGATTTGAACCTACAACCTCTAGGTAGGTGTTAGAGATCACCCCCTTAGCCAATTGAGGGTGGGGACTGATGTATTTGATTTACGTAGTTCAACACACCACTTGTATGAGATATGACATAAAGTAGTTCTTTAAATAGTTGAATTTAGGATCTACTGCTTCAATACCATATCACACCATTACTAAACCTAGAAACTCAAGCTATTTGATTACAGTAAATTTAATTATTAAATATAATCTTAACCATTCAAGTTGTGGCTGGATGATTGTCAAACTCTAAACTGCCCCTGTTTTGTTCTTCTCTTACCTCGTAAGCATGGCAAGTTTTGATTGTTTGCCATCTTTAATGCAGGCTTATTATCCTGAACGTCTGGCTAAGTGCTACATCTTAAACATGCCGCGGTTTTTTGTCAGCGTGTGGAGGATGGTTTCTCGGTTCCTCGAGAAGGTAACACTTGAAAAGGTATGTGATATCTAAGAAAATGTTCCAGCAAAAATCACATTCATGATTTAACTGTATGTGCTGACAAGTAAATCTATGCAGTTTCAGTTCAGGAAATTTTACTTGCACATCGAAACTATACAGTCCACTGAGTCTCTCAATCTTTTTAGAGTTTTCTTATGTTCATATCAGGGAACGAAGTTTCTTGCAATATTAAAAAAGATTATCCCACCTTTCTTTATCTTCTCTAGTTTCTCTTCCATTCTCCCTTTTAGTTTAATACTCATTAAGAAATCCATGGCGAGGGACTCTAGATGTGAGAAATGAACCCCTTTCGTGAAGGTAGAAACGACAGTAGAGACTAGAGGGGAGAGAGCTAGGAAAGTTAGAGACTGGAAGGGGTGGATTGAGTTGATCGTTGTGAGCAACCTCGTTATTTAGTGAACTTGAGTTCTAAGAATATACTAAATGATTGAATTTATGCGAGCCCAATAACTCAAAGGCTTAAATTTAATTTTTGGTGTCTCTCTCTAAGCTAGTTTTGTTTTCGTTTCTAAAACATTTTACATGAAAAACTAATTTTGTCTTTGTTATTAATTTTTTTGTAAATAATTGAACAAAGATATTGATTTGTTTCAAAACTTGACACTTGCTTCAACTTCTTATTCACATAGATATCTTTTTATCAAAGAAATGAACAAAACACACTGTTTTGCCCAGTTTCTTGAATGATTATGAAAATTTAAGAATACTATATATTTTTTTTTTTAATTAGAGCTCGAAGATGAACAAAATGTTCAACACCTACGAACTAAAATAGAATAAGTAAAAAAGTTCAACAACTCAAACAAAATGTGAAAGTGAGACTTAATATAAAATTTAAACCTAATTTAAACTTTGACATCCGGATATAACAGTGGTTCGACATAACTTAAGACCATAAGGCTCTAATTTTAAATCCATGTAATATTATTTCGCCCTCTTAATTTATATTAAAAGAAATTAGAAGCCCACAGGTTGTACTTGTGAATCAAACTATAACATGAACACGGAGGAAAGGGAGTTCTTAGAACAGATTAAGTGGGGAATAAGAATAGAAACCTTTCTTTTAATCTATTTAATGTATTATGCTATGTGTGAATATTAAGACTAGAATCATCATTATGAGATGATGAGATGATTATGAGATGATTAGTATTTTGATGCCTTTTGGATTTGAATTGACTGAAAATGATGATATTTTTCAGATTGTGATTGTGAGCAATGAGGAAGAAAAGAGAAGAATGTTAGAGGAAATTGGAGAAGTATTGCCAGTTGAGTATGGTGGAAAGGCAAAGTTTATTGCAATTCAAGATGCTGTCCTTCCTCAGTTGGATGGTTGATGTTACTGAAATTTGGTTTTCTGTTGTATCTCTCTCTAATTGCCAATTTATCATAAAAATATCCTATATTTATCTATATCTATATCTGTAATAATGTTAATCTAATTCAGTCCCTAAAGTTAGCATAGTTTCTTGTCCATGCCATTCTAATTTAATTGGGGGGAAAAGGCCCTTCAAAACTCCTAACTTGATCAAGGGCATGATTGTAAATGACACCAACTTGATGAAGGAAGTGATTGGCTTATGACTCTTTGGTGCCATAATATCATTCTTTAATATTATTGTTCATCCACTTGTTGAAGGAAAATTTAGACTCTCATAGGCCCTTTAAAACTCCTTACAAACCAATATCAACTGTTGGAACTAGAGGATATGAAATATGGAGATGGAGAGCTCATCCAAAATATGAACTAGTGGCCTATGTTTTGCATTATATGTGACATAGATGAAGTTGCTAAAGGAAAAAGTCCTAGATGTAAGGTATAATTTTCTAGGGTGGTTGATGGTTTCCTCAGGAGGCAAGGAAGAGCTAGTAGTGAAAAGAGGATAAGTGGATCTCAAACCATCAACCTAAGTGACAAAATAGTTGAGAAAGTTCTCAAGGTAATTAGAAATTAGCCTCAACGACTTGATGGTTTATCAGATTGGTGAAGTTTCTTATAAAAATATTCTGATTATAAAGTACCATGATAGGTATCTTATAATCAGAATATTAGGTTGTAGATAGGTTTTTTTTTTTTTTTTTTGAATTCAACCGCATATCGAAATCGGGATTCGAACTCACGACCTTTTAGTTGGAGAGATATGTCTTAACCAGTTAAGTTATATTCGGTTTGACAGTTATGAATAGGTTGGATGATAGTAGAAAGTCATAGCAAACCTATTCCTCGTATAGACTATGGGAAGAACATATTTGCTTTCAATGTTAGAGTGGGTGAAGATGTCAAATAGCATCTTAGTTTTTTGTCACTTGGCTTGAGTCTAGGAATCAAACATATGTTTTTTTTCGCAAGAGTTGCAATAGGGAAAAAGGCAATGGTTACCCATCCGAGCATAGTTTAGTGGATAAGACACCAATTATTTTCACAAAAGTAGATGATTCAATCTCTCGACTCTGCAATTATTGAACTTAAAAGAAAAAAAAATTGAAGTGATAGTTTTTAAGAGTGGATTGTCATTCCACTTCTAGAAGATAGACCCATGGGAATGGCCTAAATCTCATGTGCTCTCGTATGGCAATACTAAAGGGGGATGAATAGGGTTGCTTAAAAATTAAAGCTGTTTTCTAATCAATTTAGATAGAATTAATACAGTTGAAATTGATCTAATAAGCACTCTAAAATTGATTAGAAATATAAAAAGATTTAGCTAAGTATGCGTTTTAATCAACAAAGCAATTTGGTAGCGGAAATTAAAAAGTATAGAAAGAAGAATTGACATCGAGAATTTTATAGTGGTTCGAAAATTCTTACTCCACTCTCCAAGACTCCTTAAGTATTTTATTGCAACAACTCTCTTATGGGTGAGAATCAAATCGGTCGATTACTCTTTGTACGGGTGCAAGAGTAAACTTCCAACCAATCCTTTTGCAAGTTCGGGATCCAATCTATACTGATCTTTTTATCGGGTTCAAAATCAAACCATTATCGATAGTTTTAACGGGTTCAAGATCAAACCACTACAAATACTTTTTTGGGTTCAGGATTAAACCGCCCTCACAATCTCAAGGTGCACCCACAACTTATTACAAAAATCCAATTTGAAATAATGAAATTTGAAATCCACGAAATGCAAAACTCTCACAAGATTATATACACAAATTGAACTCAAAATAATAGTCTAATCTCTAAAAAAACTCTAACAAAATAGAATAAAATAAAACTTGGAAGAGATCAACAATTGAGGCTTAGGAGAGAAAATTTCAACAAGAATAAACGATTAATTTTGGGAAGATGGATGCTGAAATTTAAAGATAATTTTGGTTTAAAAATGATTTTAGCTAGGATTTAAAAAGAGCCATTGTATTAAGGTAAAAAGAATAGAAGGTGGAGATTTAATGGAGAAAATAAGGAAGGAAAAACAACTATATTTTTAAATTAAAAAGAATAGAAGGTGGATAAAAAAATGCATTTATTTGGGCTCGAACGTGCCTGCTATGCAGAAATGGGAGATATGTTGGAGCATGTGGCGTACGCTCGCCTCTACATGTTGTTTCAATTTTTTTTTTGGTCATTACTTCTTCGTTTGAGGTCCGATTTGAACAATTTAAAATGCGTTGGAATCAATTTTTTAAGCTCTACATTGTGAACACTTAAGAAAAAAAATCATCAATAAATTTAAAATGTTTGTTATCATCAAAACATATGATATGATTGAAGCTCATAAGATTAACATCATGCTTATATTTGTAGTTAGAGGTGGAGATTATTGATTTGTTTCCAAGTGAGATTGTTAGGATTATAGTCTTCTTGAGCCTAATCATCAAATAAAGCCATATGACCATTGTAGGTTGAAGCTCATGGAAGCCTAAAAAGGAGACGAATGAAGTTCGAGTTCAAGAAAATGAAAGAAAGATGAAGCATTTAAGAAATTGTTAGAACACTCGTTTGGAAAATAGTTATCGAATTTTCTTTTAAAACTATCTGATCGGGTTGTCGAAGTCTTTCAAATTAAATATCAATTCTTTTAATTTAATTTATAGAAATAATTGAATTGGGTCAAATCTCAAGGGAACATGATTAATTTCTTAATGCTAATCAATAGAAGTAAATAGGGAGTTTTTGTGAGTTTATGAATTAAGCGGACTTAGTCGAACTAATAGAAGCCAAAAGAATAATTAAAATTAATGAGAGTAAATCTTACTGAATATTCAATCCAAAAGTGAATTTTTCATCCAATTGTAATTTGATCGCATGCTTAAATGATAACTTTCAATTCAAGAATTTAGTCTACTTGACACGATAATGTGACAAATATAAATTCTCCTAAATTCATTGACTCAAACCCAACATCCAAATCAATTCTTATCAATAAATTAATTGGGCACGATAGCGTTCCAGGTCAATTGAAAGATAGCATTAAACACATTGAGAAATAGCTAAACTTTAATCAATTTTTGTTTCTTTAATTTCTTAGAGTCTATTATGCGAGCTATCGTTGGACCGGTATGACAACTCTAGAGGGGTGAATAGGATTTAATTAAAAACTATATAAATTTTTTCTTAAGTGAGCCTAATTAAACAAATTAATACATTTTTAATAGCAATTAATAAGAACGCTAATTAATTCTAAAACAAAGGATTGATATTAGATATGATAAAATAAATTCTACCAACCAACAAACAATTAATAACACTTTAGAGCATGCAATAAATTTTTAAATTAATTACAAAAATAAATAGAAAAGAGTTAGAGAAAATGTCACCTTAATTTTATAGTGGTTCGGTCAAACTCGACCTACTCCACTTTCCAAGCACCTCTTGGGAATTTGAATACAAATGCTCTCGACTCTTTCCACGGCTTAGTCCAACTATTACAACTTCTTTTTCCAGGAGCAAGAACGCCACAGTTCAAGATCAAAACATTACAAAGGCTCTTTTTACGGGCTGACAATCTCACAAACTCTCCAAAAGAGTAAATTTACAAATCTAAGCTCACAAATATTTTGTAAGAAAATTCTTACAAAAAAAAAAAAAGCTCTTACATGGCTTAAAAAAATAAAAATTACAACCTCAAAAATTGGTAAAAAAATTATCAAAGAATTCTCAAAATATTATAGAATTTTTGTTGATTTTTTTCTTATATTTACAAATTTTTTCGAGATTTAAATAGAGAAAGAAGAGAAGAGAAAATATAGTCGTTAGTGCCACATGTCAGCTTTTGACTGGATAGAGATAAAAGATATTTAAAATATAATAATATTATATTTAAAACATCATCAACGGTCAGTGTGGTTATCATTTCACTACATGTCGCGCTGTGATTGGCTACAATAAAGAAGATTTAAAATACTAATATTATATTCAATTTTAAATATAATATTATAATAATAATAATAATAATAATAATATAATATTCAATTTGAATATTATATTCTAGTTAACCCATTATTTCAAAAATGGGTCACATGTCAACAATTAATTCGTCAATGCTGCCATGTGTCAGATTCTTATTGGTCCTCGACATAATTCAGCCACCATGTCATTTGCCACATGTATTTTTCGTTAAACTTGTTTTGGCCATAACATTTTCCTTTGAGCTCTGATTTGGGTGATTCAAAAGGTGTTGGAATTGTTGTTTCAAGCTTTAAATTAATTGATTTGAGATTAAGGGCCAAAAAGCCAATAATCTTCCCCTTTTTGATGATGACAAGCCACTCAAAAAAAAATGTATAGATATTCATTACAACCAAGAAGACACATGTGATTAATAATCATATCAATATATAGTCCAACATATCACCATAAATATCATACTTGAAATTCAATCCAAAAAATTTAATTTCTCCCCCCTAAAATTATTGCAACAATAAATCATGAAATAAATTTAGAGCATATTTTTCTTAAACTTCTCCTTTTGGAATCATCAAAAAGAGAAAATAAAAAAAATAAAGGCTAAATTATATAAAAGACCCTTGAATTTTGTAGTTTGTTTAAAAAATAATCTTGTACTTTCAAAAGTTTTAATACTATCTTTGAACTTTGCTAAACATTTCAAAACTACCTTTAACTAAAACTGTGTTAAAATCAGTGGCTGCCAATAGAGAAAAAAATTTAGGCAAACCCATTGATTTATAAGGAAAAAATTGAGGCAAACCCCATTGATTTATAAGGGGAACAAAATTAACTGTGAAGAAGAAGTTTACGTTTGTACTAAAGAAACAGGGAAAAAAACCCAACGGTTAATTTTTTTTCCATATAAATCGATGGTTTGTCTTAATTTTTAAACGAGGTCATGTCATCTTCCATGTAGGATGTTGTTGGCAGCCACCTCAATTTTTTGTTAAGTTTTTAACAGAGTTTTAGTTAAATGGTAGTTTTGAAACGTTTAGTAAAAGTTAAGGATAGTATTAAAACTTTTGAAAGTATAGAGGTATTTTTTAAACAACTACTAAGTTCATGGGTATTTTATATAATTTAACCAAAAAATAAAGAAAGACATGAAAGCTCCCCTAAAAACATGCACACATACGTTTCACATCTTCCCTATCAATAAGCCAACTAAAAAATTAACTAGCAATGATTACGAGATCAAGAGGCATCACAACGAATAATACTAAGCTCAAGCTATTTTTGTAAAAACTTTCTTCATTTAAAAGCTTGAAAAATATTTGCCAATTGATTACAAGAGCATACAGATTCATGAATAATACGACCATTTTGTATATTTTTAAATAAAGCAAAATTTACAAATTTCTCCCCCTTTGTAAAGAAATTTGACACTTCCCTCAATAAGGAACAAAAAGACAAGCAATACGAGGAAAGAAATATCAATCAAAATTTCAAATAGTAATTCTTCAAAATAAACCAAGATAGCACCAATCATAAGAAAAATCTAAAAAAAATACTTCAAAGACGATGATTCCCCTTTAAAAAGATAGACAATATGCATAAGAGGGGTAACAATAAAGTAATATGAAGAATCAATATCAATCAAACTCACATACAAAGGGTATAATTCCTCATAAAATCAAACATTCTCCTTGTAAGAAGAAAAATCAATAAATACCAAAGGAGAATTAATAAATCAAACAAAATTCATCAAGCAAAGATAATAATTTGCTCATGATAGAAATTTAAAAATAACTCAAGATAGTTCACAATCTATCTCAAACCAACCATCAATATTTTTCATTAAAAAATCATTCAAAAAAATATAGTATAAAGACAAGTAATATTCTAAGAGAGCAATTTTAGAACTCATGATAAAACAAAGATATATCAATTTCATGCCAAGTATACCAATTGTTAAAAAAAAAAAAAACTAATTGTTGAGATAAAAAATTATAGCAGAATTAAGCAATTAAAACAAATATTTCATATATTCAACCAATAGGAGTTCAAGATAATAAACAAATAACTATAAGGACTCCCCCTATAAAAAAAATTCAACAAATAATCTCCAATATCAAATTTTTTTCTTCAAGGCATAAAAATTTAAAGAAAGCAAATATCATCAAAACACAATATTTTCCTTCATCAAAAGATATACAATTCATGTTGGTGATTGTTGTGATGAGAAAAATGCCTTGAATGCTAGAATCAAATTTCTAGAAAAAGATAATGATGAGCTAAAATCTCTATCATGTGAATTGAAATTTGAATTGAGTGAATTGAAAGATAAAAATGAGACAATTGAATCTTTCTCTTTGGAATTGAAAAATGAAATTGCTAGTTTGAAACATAATATTATTGATTTGGAAACTAGTAATACATCTTTAGAAAAAGAGAACTTCTTTTCTTGATAAAATTAAATTTCTTGAATATGTGATAGTCATGAGAAAAATGATCTTTTGCATGTGCTTAAAGAAAAAGAATTACTTGCTAATAAAGAGCTTGAAATTGCAAAAGAGTTCATTAAGAAATTTACTATAGGTGCACAATGATTAGATAAGATTATTGACATAAGTAAATCTTTCAATGACAAAAGAGGATTAGACTATTCAGATGAAAATTCTTCACCTAGTTCTAAAACTATTTTTGTTAAAGCTACCCCTTGTATACATAAAGATGTTTTATCCAATGTGTCTAATCTTGTTGCATAAAAATTTGTGCATAAACCAATTAATGCTAGATCAAAATTGGTCCATAATGTGAAATTTATGAATAAGCATGAAAATTCTAGATTTATGCTTCAAAAATCAAAGTTTGTGCCTAAACATGTTCATAAAAAGTCCAATTGTATGCATAGTGCTAAATTTGTGCCAAATCATGGAAATGCTAGAGATATGCATATGAAATCAAAATTTTGGCCAACATGTCATTAGTGTGGAGTTAAACGTCATATTATACCAAATTGTTTCAAAATGAAAAATGCTCCTAAAAAGAATTTCTTAAAGAGAAGTAATGGTCTTTTCTTTTGGAGATACCATAAGTGCTCTGGATCCAACGCTTGTCTTCATAAGTCTATATGTGATTTTATAGACTAAACTCACTTTATGCGAACCTTGTTCAAGATTTAATCTCTTTTCTTCAATATCTAAGCTAAGGGACTTATGAATATTCAGATCACTTAGAGAGACCGTCAAGTTTGGGTAGCAGTTGAAATAAACTAGTCCATTAACCACGTTTGATTGCATGATTCCCAAAATTGAGTGTTCAAAGTTCGGATGCCTTTTCACACTTAGGATGGCAAGAACTCACATCAAGTCCTAGGCGAAACAAGTGGCTACCTATACAGTACTATTGTGTAAATAATTGAATTCTTCTCGAAAGCTGATGAGAACACTTCAAAGACGTAGGTTGATTAAACTGATCGGCTGAGAGACTGTAATAGTTCTTTCAACTGTCTTGATACATAACTTATGGGTGAAGTTGAATGTACTATGGGTATAGACCTTCTTCGGGTCAAAAGCAGGTAGATCCCACCTTTCTAGCTCTTTCTCAATCTTTGTGATATGGATTGCTTCATTGGTCTCATTTTCTTCAAGGGAAGAATTTATTCTAAGGTATTATTCTTCTCTTTTTATATAAAGATTTAGAGTTTAAGAATTTATATTTAAATTTTATATAAGAAGAGAAGATTAATTACCTTAGATCTCCTTCCTCTCCCGGAAAAAGAATGAAATCATAGAATTGGATGAAGAAATATCAAGATTTTATTAATTCTTGGTAATTAGATAGGCTTTGATACCATTCGCTTTACACTGGTGCTTTACAGTGAGATAATAGTGTAACAACGAGAGAATATGGATCGATGGCTCTTTATAATAGGTCTCTCATCCCATGCTAGCATCTTGGGAATTCAAACTGAAAAGTTTTGCAAATTATATTCGAACACCATGGTCTTTTCTTTTGGAGATACCATAGGTGCTCTAGATCCAACGCTTGTCTTCATAGGTCTATATGTGATTTTATAGACTAGGCTCATTTTATGTGAACCTTCTTCAAGCTTTAATCCCTTTTCTGCATTATCTAGGCAAAGTAACTTATGAATATTTCGATCCCTTAGTGAGACCATCAAGTTTAGGTAGCACTTGAAGTAAACTGGTCCATTAACCCCATTTAATTACATCATTCCTAGAACTGAGTGTTCAAAGTTCTTATGCCTTTTGTCGCTTAGGATGGCGAGAACTAGAACATCTAATCCTAGGCGAAACAAGGGTTTAATGGCTACATGTACGGTGTCACGGTCACAACTTTTCCAACCGTGTGACGTCCTAATCTCACCCCGATTATGGCCAGTCTTTAGGCTAACTCTAGCCCCAACATTCTTTTCATAAGTCATTTAACTATGTCGGACCATAAGTGAGGTTCCTTCTTCCTCGACCGAGCTTCTCTAAACTTTGCATCACAATGACATCTTGAACGTTCACCCAACTATCCACACGGAAGAGCTCCTTTCGTTCATCGTTGGCATAGTCACACAAGTGAAGGTTAACAACTACACATGCAAATTTGCTTGTTCTCAGCAATGCACGTCGCCTCTACGTGCATTTCTTCTCTTTTGCGACTCTAGCTGACTTGCCTCTACTCTAGGCCAAGTCTCCACGGCTTAACTTTGCCTTTACAGTAGGCCAAGGTCCCTTAAAGCTCCCGTCTCATCTCTTCTCTTCATCTTGGATCCAAAAAACGCGACCCTCACGCTTCTACATCAATTTGAAACTTTATCGGGGATCATTCGCACCCTCTATTGGGTTAAAATGGCCTTATAAACCCTTATCGGGCTTTATCAGGTGATTCAAGCACTTAGCGGAATCTGTCAGGTCATAATGATGCTTACCAGGCTCTATCAGGCCATTATGAGGCCTGTCGAACTCTGCCGGGACATTATAATGCTTACTGGGCTATACCAGACAAATATCGTGTCAACCGAGTACTATCAAGCTTACTAATGCTTTTGGATGCCACCCCAAGCATCAGAAGGTCATTCGCCTTCTCTCTTCGTTTGAGACCTCTTATCGAAAACCGACCCATGGGTTCGTACTTTCTACTAGGACCCTTCGAACATCTATCCATCCAGATACTATCGAGGTATGATGACTCTTGCATCCATACCGTGTCGGAGCCTAAGTGCATAATCGAACCTCCGATCCATGGAAATGGGAGCAATACCGGCACATCCATGTCACTCGACACTATCTACGAGATTTCATTCTCCATGAAAGACGTCCAAGACACTCGTCTTGCAATGTTTGTCCTCGCCATGACACATGCATGTGCCATGGAGTAGCTCGCTTAGGCCATGAGGCCCAGGGATGGTGGAGAGATGCCCCCCCAAGATACATTCTGAGGCATATTTGATTTTCTGGTAGGAACATCACATGTGGCTAGCAGTCAGTAGCCAGCGTGGAGCGCACGTTTGATTTCATTTCACCTAAAACTTTGTGTGCTTGCATATCTCACTTATATGCATCTAACTCTAGAGCAGTTTGTTAAAACTCACAACGCAACCCCAACTTCTAAGGTTGTGGCCTAAGGCCCCATCTGGCCCTTACTGATGTCACTGACACTGCCAATGTCATTGTTGCTTCTTTCTTTGCTTGAGCCTCAACTATGCTCTCTTGTTCACATCTTCTTGGTGTGTTGGGTGATGCAACATCCTCCTTGGTCGTATCACAACACTTCTCTTCCAGCCCTTACTTTGGCCTGTCGAGCGACACTTTATGTCGTCAGTTGCTTGCTTGATCTATTCATGGGGAGTCTCAACCCACTATCTTCATAGTAGGGTTGAGACACTCTCCCCTACTTAACTTGTCATTGTCCTCGATGACATTCTGTGGGGGGTTACAATCCTCTTTCTTCACTTAGGATTGTAACACTCTCCCTCACTTAATTCGCCATCGTCCTCGATGACGTTCTGTGGGGTTACAATCCCCTTTCTTCACTTAGGATTGTAACACTCTCCCCACTTAATTGAGTCATCGCCCTCGATGACGACTTTCCTCTTCACATTGGCTAACTGACTTTGCTCTTTATCTCAACGAACATCAACTTGGTGAATGTTTTTAGTACAGTTCCTCTCATGGACCTTTACTCGCCCTCATTTCGAAATTGGCCTGAAACCTGCACTATCGGATATTACACTAAACTTGGGCACATTTGGCCTCTGCTTCAAGCCAAACTGGCCTCAACTCTCATATCCTCTGAGCGACTGACGATCTAAACTCTGCCGAGACAGCTAACACTTTTCTTTAAGCTCGTTTCTTGGGTTGGCACTCCCTTTCGGCCGAACGTCTCTTTAAGGCCACCAACTGTGACAAATAAGCTAAAATGTTATTTACTCTTGAAACCCACTACACCTGTTTTTTCTTTCCTTTTCTTCTTTGTGCCTCTCTCGGGCACTTTGGGCATGGCTCCGCACTTTCTTGCTCTTCTTCTTTCTTGATGGCCAAAATGCCATCTTGCCCCACTTAGGCCTTTACTCTGATTGTCACATGTTCCTTGCAACTTCTCCGCACCTGAATCAATGCTGACATTGCCAAAATACACTAACCATTGCCCACTCTTCTTGATGCATCAAGGTTCTGCTAATACCCAACATAATTGGGCTCATCTCTTGCGCTCTTGACTCGAGCAAACGTCACCCAGGCCTTTTCTCTACCTCAAAAATGACTATCTGAACTTGTCTCAAGGGAGATTGGAGCTTAGGTCTTTCTCCTAACCCATCTTCCTCAACTTCGCTTTCGTTTGCAAGCAACACGGACATACTTGAACGTACTTTTCTTGGTTGATGACGGAAGCCAAGTAAGTAGCTACTCCCGATACTTTCCAAAAATCACCTTTTGCCACTTTTAAGAGCTTTTCTTGGCATATCATAACTCAAGGCGAACACATGCAGCTGACTTCTCTTACTCACACTCACAATGTACCACTTGACGTCCATGCATAATTTCGCACTTTTCTTTTTCTTTCTTTTCTTCTTGCACTCAGTCTCTGCCCCCTTTCTAAATACAGACCACCGCTGTCAACTCTTATTGCACTCTTACAGGCATCGAGGAGACGTAATAGTCACGAAGATAGCTTCAGAGCACAATGTTGCTGATCCATTTACGAAAGCTCTCACGACTAAAGTGTCTAAGGGTCACCTAGAGAGTATGGGTTTACGAGACATGCATCATCTTATCTAGGGCAAGTGGGAGATGTTTATTGGGGATAGTGCCCTAGTTTATTGTATTGTACACCCACTAGCTTTAGGACAAGTGGAAGATTGTTGGGGTTGGTGCCCTAAATCTCGTGAGTTTCGTAATTTTTGTAATTATTGTAAAC
>JAOANK020000065.1:133158-146806 GCA_026257165.2 Telfairia occidentalis | reverse complement strand
ATAGTGTTTCGAAGAGTTGCGAATAGTAATTTGAGGAAGTTGTAAATAGTGAAAAAGAGTAGAGGTAGCTCACCCAAGTCTTTGGGCCAAATGAAGAGTGAGCTAACTCCACTCAAGTCCTTCCTCCAAACATCCCCTTAAGAACCAAAAGTGTATTTTGCGCAAAATATTTCTATTCTTTCAAAAATTACAATAATGTTCTTCACTTTTGGCTAAATTACATAAAATACCCCTAAACTTTGTAGTTTATTTCAAAAATATTATCATACTTTCAACATTTTCAATACTATCCTTAAACTTTGTTAAATGTTTCAAAACTACATCTAACTAAAACTATGTTAAAAACTTAATAGAAAATTGAGGTGACTGTCGACAAGACATCCTACGTGAAAGATGACATGACATTCCTAAAAATTGAGACAAATCCATCAATTTATAAGGGGAAAAAAAATTAATAGCTGGTTTTTTTTTTGGCTGTTTCTTTATAGCGAACGTAAATTTTTCACGGTCAATTTTTTTTCCTTATAAATCAATGTGTGTGTCACAATTTTTTAAGTTAAGTCATGTCATCTTCCACCTATGAACACATTTTTTTCCTTATAAATCAATGTGTGTGTCACAATTTTTTAAGTTAAGTCATGTCATCTTCCACCTATGAACACCCTGCTGGTAGCCATCTCGATTTTCGATTAAAATTTTAACAGAGATTTAGTTAAAGAGTAATTTCAAAACATTTAACAAAATTCAAGGATAGTATTGAAACATTTGAAAGTATAAGAGTATTTTTTAAACAACTTACAAAGTTCAAGAATATTTTATATAATTTAGCATTCACTTTTTTGCTAAACATTTTAAAGTATCCTTCAAGAAAAATTATGTTATGCTAACGTATGAATTATATAACTACAAATTAACTTAAATGAAGTACAACTTTTTAAAATGATAATTTTTATTTTTAAAAATATTTATTTTATTTCAATGCTTCAAACCGCTCCTAAAACTTTGTATTTTTCCTTTTAAGATGCCACATTGGCTTATTTGTATCTACCTAAACAATATATTATTAAGAGAATTTGTTTTTAAGAATATTTTTGACATATTTAGCAAAAGTGAATGATATTATTGCAACTTTCAAAAGAATATGAATATGAATATTTTTTAAACAAAGTACAAACTATAGAGAAATTTTGTATAATTAAGACTAAATTTAAAAATGATTGATGTATAAATTTCAATTTCAAACTAAAAATAAAGACATGTTTATAATATTTATTGGACACACAAAGAATACTTTAGACTAAAATCTACTCTAAAGTAAATTGAAATAATTTAATATAAATATTGCATCACTTAGCAAAGTTTTAATGTGCAATTTTGATAACATTGAAGATTTAGAGATTGGGGTAAGTTTTGGAGTTTATAGTTGCTTAACCCGGTATATTACATCAGGAGATGGAATCATTTCTTCTCCGATTGATATTGGCAATGAGAGTTGAATTTTGAGATTGGGATGCAGAAACACATTGGAGGAATACTCGGCGGCGGTGAAGGATGTTGCGGCGGAAATTTTTGGGCAATTGGAGAAAGTGTTGGGGATCGAAGATGGGGAAATAAGGAAGATTTTCAAGGATGGGAATCTATCGATGAGGATGAACTATTACCCGCCGTGCCCGTTGCCGGAGAAGGTGATCGGCCTGACGCCTCATTCCGACCCCGTCGGCCTCACCGTTCTGCTGCAGATCAACCAAGTGGAAGGTCTGAGGATTAGGAAAGATGGGAATTGGGTTCCTGTTACCCCTCTCCCAAATGCATTCATCCTCAACGTTGGAGTCATTATGGAGGTAAGTTTACAGTTACACAATATTGCCAATTTTGTAAGTTGGCCTTTGGTCCACTTTGATGCCTATTTGTAAGTGTTGTGGTGCAGATGATAACAAATGGGAAATACAGAAGCATAGAGCACTGTGCAATGGTAAACTCAGAGAGTGAAAGGCTGTCCATAGCAACCTTCTGCAATCCAAGCTTTGAGAAAGAAATAAGGCCAGTGCCATCCCTCATCACCCCTCTTTCCCCTCCTTTGTTTACAACTTTGACGTATCAAGAGTATGTGAAGGCCCTCTTCACTCGCAAGTTAGACGGAAAATCTTACCTCGATGCCATGCGTATTCATCATCCTCCTATCTGACCGTTTTCCAAACAAGAGTCTAAAATTGAATAAGATGTTTAGGTATTTGGATGTTTGAAGTTCCTAAGTCCAAGTTGAGGGCAAACTAGACAAAAAATCTTACCTCGATGACATGCAAACTCACCAGCCTCACACTAGCTACGAAAATCTAAGATTGAATAAGATGTTTGTGTATTTGGATGTTTAAACTCCTAAAATACCAATTTAATGGTTTGCACAAGACAATCTAAACATGCATCACTTGTACATAAATCATATTGTACCAAAGAGTATATAGATGTTTTAATCTCTACTTGCTCTCTAAACTTTCAAATGGTATATAATTGTTTTAATCTCTACTTTCTCTTGCTTTCTTATAGATCATTGAACATAAACCTTACATAATATATAGATAGTCTATTCTATCTTATTAGTGATTTATAATGTAAACAAACCTTTTTTAAAGTTGCAGAATCTTCATTTCTAATCTCTCTGGCACAGTACGCTTAGCTTGCCCTCTCCCACGGGCTTCTGCTGTTGAGTATTTGAATGAAAATCGAAAGCCCAGGTTTATTTTAACGTCAACAATGGCATCCAGAAGTTTAAAATTATCGATTCCAACTGGGTTTCTCAATTCTTCCATAACCCAACAAGATTTCAAGACGCTTTATTTATCTTCTCCTCCAAGTTTCGGAGCACCCAAAAAGCTTTCACTATCTCCTCTTCCCAGCGATCAGATGGCATTCAAGGTTCTTTCTTTTCCTCTCTACTTGTCTGCTATTTTATTTTTCTCTCTTTCTTTTTGCTATGAAATCTTGCTTCAGACAAATTTTTATCAGTATCGCAATTATTAAGAACTTCCATTTTGATACTTTGAGGGTTCCTAGTTGGAATCGAGATACGATAAAATTGATCAGAATCCAGATTCTCAGTAATGGTTATGACTTAATAAATGACACGAGGACATTTACATTGAGAGAGAGTTTCTCTTACCAATTTGATGCCGTAAATATGTCTCTGATATTGAACATTGAAGAAGCTCAGCTGCCTGTTGGATCAGAGACTGGCACCGTGGAGTACAAATCTATAAGCAACGATGAATGGAAGAAGCGGCTCACGGGCGAGCAGTTCTATATTACTCGTCAACAGGGAACTGAGAGCTTTTACATTGCAAAGATATTACCATGCCTGCGTGCAAATTCGGTAACCGTACTCAATTACATGTTTGTGCACATGAAAACTAAGGATTCTCGCGAGATGTATATGTTTAGTGGAAATAATTGTACCTCTCGTGTCTTTGTTCAACATGCTAGACCCCCTTCTTGTGTAATTGTTACAGATATACTGCAACTAGTCACGACACGAGTCCTTTCTGCTCTGATAACGTGCCGCCTCTGACCCTGTCACCACCTAACACAAGCTGAAGCAATAATCTGGACAAATTGGTTCTCAACTTGATAGAAAATGACCCTTCATAGCTCCGTTCATTAGTCTTAGATCATGAGAGAACTAGGAGCGTGTAGAGGTCATCACTCTCTATCTCCTAGCTCTTCATGCAAAACATGGATGATAAGTTCTTTCTGACCCGATCAAACCAAGTACATGAGTATGTTGTAAATTGACATCGTCTTGTCTTTGAGATGTCCAGACAAGGGAGATCAAAGTTGAATCTGTTATCCTAAAAAGGACGAAAACTATGAACTGTTAGATAGCGGCACTAACGAGTATTTAAACAAAGAGATCATAAAACTGTTCCCCAACAAAGCTGTAAACTCGTTTAACTAATCAATGAATCAACTAACTTGAAGGCTTCTGAGAGCTTCTCCTTGCAGACCAAAGCAACAACTCTAGCCCATGTATACACATTTATGACATTTCCTCTTCCAAGACTGTTTAAAACCATCCACAACAGCTCCATATTACATTGCTGGCATAGCCTGTCGACGAGTTTGTTTATGCTTTCCGAACGAGGCACGTAACCCTTGAAGATCATCTCGTCCAGTATGGACGTTGCTTCCTGTAACTGCATCATTTCACAAAGCCCATCGAAAAGTGTCCTGTATGATACCACATCAGGAGAGCACCCACGTCTCGGCATGTCTTCAAGTAAGTCTATAGCCTCATTCCATTTCCCCTCTTTGCATAACCCTCCAATGATGGTATTGAAACTGATCACATCCGGCTTACACCCTTTCTCCACCATCTCATCCAAAATTCTATATGCCGATTCGAGATCGTTTTCTTTACAGTGCCCATTGATCATGGCATTGTAGGTGACCGTATCGGGTTTGCACCCATGCTCCCCCATTTCTCCTAAAATGCCAGAAACTTCTTCTTTCCTTCCATGTTTAAAGAGCGCGCTGATTAAAGTAGAATAAATTGCAGAGTCCAATTTTACCTTGTTCGTCACCATCTCCTCCTTTAGCTTGAAAGCCAAACTCAAATCACCAATCCCACAGAGTCCTTTAATCAAAGTAGCATATATGGACGCATTAGGCAGAATCCTATATACTCTCACCATATCCTCCTTCAGTTTCAATGCTTCTTTCAACTTCGAATTCAGAGAAAGCCCATAAATCAAAGTTCCAAAAGTAATCACATTTGGGTTCACACCTCTCTTTTGCATTACATCGAACACATCCCATACATCATCTGAATCCCCGCATAAACAAGCAGCATGAATCAAAATGTTAAAAGTACAGGCATCAGGGGAGCCATAGTTCCCAATCCCCAGAAAAAATCCCACCATTTTCTCAAACTCCCTGCACTTCAACAATGCATCCAACAACGAATTGGCGGATTTCACCGTCCGCTTGCAACCGAAGGATGAAATTTGCTCGAACACTTGGAAGGCACGGTCCGGGAGGCGGGCTCGGCCATAGAACGAAATGACATTACAGAAAATGACCTCGTTCGGAGCGAAACGAGTCTCTTGCTTGAGCTGGTGGAGGATTTCCTCCATTTCATCGAACATTCTGGCACGCCCGAGCTTGGAGATGATGAGATCATAGGAAAGTAAAGAGTAACGAAAGGGTTTAGGAGGTGTTGAAAAGCTGGGATTAGGGTTCTGGAAGAGTTGGAGTGCAAGTTTTGGGTCTTTTTGGAGTCGAAGGAGAGAGCACAGCCGAAAGGGAGAAATTGGTTTGTGGGTCTTCATTTGGATGCAGGTAGTTTTTGTTGCCCAGTACTGTGGCTCGATTTATGGTTCGTCGTCATGTCGAAAATCAATCGACGAGATGGTTTGTGTAAAAACGGCGCAATGTGAACAGTTGAGAGAGCGCGTACGGCACAGAGTCATCGTAGTACCTGCAAATTAGTTTCTTCCTCCCAAAAACTCTGACGACGAAAAATATACATACATATATATATATACACACACACACACACACACAAAAAATTATTTTAATGATAAGGTGAAATTTTTTTTTCCTTTAAGAGTAAAATAATTGTCTCTCTATTTGTGAATAGAACTCAAAATTTGTCTATTGATTCGTGATAAGGATGGAGAGTAGAGAAAAATACTAAAACTTATATAATTTTTTGTGTTTTTTTTTCAAACCATAAAACATCTAAACTGTAACTGAGATTATCAGAGTTAACTTGAATGTAATTTAACTTATAAAAGATTTAAGGTTTAAATTATCATTCTCACTTATCATTGAACTAAAAAAAATAATAATTTCAACAAAAAAAAAATTGTAATGACAATTTAAGAACTTAAGTTAAAATGAAGATTTAGAGTACCATGAGTATTTTACACAATTTAGCATTTTAAAAATTTGTGTTGAAGATAAACTCCCAATGCATTTAGTATATGGGAATGAATAAAGGAAAAACAAGTATCTCAAAACATGCTAAAAATAAATAAACACAAAGGTTTATTTGTCTAATTTAGTATTTTTAATTTAAATTATTCATGTTTGATATGAAACACAATAAATTTTGATTGAAAAAAAATCATTTTAAAACTGAATTATGTTTACTTATTGGGTTTATGATACATCTCATATGCTCATTCATCTTATCCACCTATCATTAAATTTAACCAAAATTCAAACTGCAACGAAATTTTATATTTTTTGAGTTCAACAATATATGTGATGTGGAAATTTAAACCTTAAATATTCGAGTTAACGACGATATATTTATTAATAAATTAAACTATGCTCATATTTATAACTAAGGTAAATTAGTCTAATATTCACCATACAAATAAAGTTTAAAAAGTAAATACATTAGCTATCTACTCAAGATATTAAAATCCTATCGACAATCAAATTTTATAAGATCGGATAATTATCTTTTGAGATTAGTGAAGTACCTATTAGTTAACTCGACACTAATCACTATAAAAAACAATAATCTAATACAAATTTGTATGAAAAACCATAATGTTTACAAAAACAGAAAACGGTATCACAAAATTTCCATAAACAATTAAGTTATTTATTTCTTAAGATTTCAAACCAAATACTAAAAAAGAGGCCGCGGGAGAGATTACAAGATTTATAAATTCTAAAAAGTGTTAAGATTTCGTTCAATCCACAAGGGGGAAGGCAATGTACAATTTACAAACAGTACCATTATTTACAAGTTCTCCTTCCAATCATCTTCTTCCACGCCATATGACCCAAGTCTCAATCGATGACTTCAAATCATAACTGGTCAATTGGAGCTGTATACGGTACTAATCGAATCACCAGATAAAAACCCATTTCCTAGCGCCATCGGAACACTGCACCAACCGTTAACAGCCGTCAGAAGGGAGCTGCGCTTTCCCTTAATCGAACTTGAGAAACGGAGAGACCACTGTCTGTGCGAGTAAAATTGTGGGGTTTTTCGAGAGTAAAGAAAAAAAGGGTTGAGGAGTGGGAATGGAGTTTCAGCTTTGATGGGTTGTTTTTCGTGAAAGAAAGGAGCCCTTTTGAGCTTGTGGGCTGAAAGAGTGAGAATCATGGGTAGCAAAGTGAATGAAAGCGATGAATACTCACTGCTCAAGAATCTGAGGCTGGAAATTGATGGAGATGATGGGTGTTTTACTCTCTGCTTCTGGGTTTATCTCACGAGTTCTACCACATTTCCTGTTACAATCCTTCAGCAGGTTTAACTTTGCCCAATCTTGCACTTATGTTTTTGTTTCAGTTTTTTCCCCTCTTGATCTGGTATCCATTGTCATCTTCCTGGATATTTTTAATGTGGAAACCTGTTTCTTTTATCTTGGACGAAGATTTTGTGGGTATTTTGGAGCATCCCTTGTTTGTAGAGTAGCTGCTCCATGATTATAGTTCATCTGATCAAATCTTTGATACCCATATGCCTCTGACCTATTCTGAGCATCAGCAATCATATTTCTCAATATAGTATATGTGTATGCTGAGTTTTCTTTTAGTGTTTTTAATTTTTTTTTTTGAAAATTCTGGCATCTTTTGAATCAAACCTATCAGTTCTTTACTCTGATCATGTAATACTAAGGAAGCCACATACTTTGCTGCTTTTAAGTGCCAAGTGCTTTTATGAAGACTATTATACGAACATGGAAAATTTTTTTGCTAAATTTAATCAGGTTACTTCCTTCATCTTCCATTTTTTTTTAAAAAAAATTAAGACTATTACTTCTTGTACTTTGGATAACAATTTAGTTTCTTCTTCTAAGTTACATGCTTTGATAATTCGGGTATTCTAATTTGGAAGTAAAACATCGTTACAAAGGCATTCGTATGTATATTTGATATCTTCCCCTAAATCAAATGTGATTATCACTATCATCCTCTGATTTCATAATAAAATCCAAGTATCACTATCATCCTCTGATATTTTTGATGAATGATGCACTGCATTGAGCATGTTTCTAGATGAGCTTATTTTCTTGGTTTTCACATGTCAATAGATTTCTAACAAAAATTCCTGATTACCATTTTACCTTTCCTACTTTTTTTGGATGAGTTGCTTCAGGAGTTAGATTCATTAGAAATGACCCCTTTTCTCGTTCTAAGTGAAAAGAATAGAATGGAGATTATGCATTTGACTGCCTTACACAAAGCTGTTGAAGGTTCCAGCCCTGGTAGTTCTTCTTCTGTGAATGAACTTCAACATGAATATCTACACATTGATTTTCCTATGGAAAAATGGGTTCACATTGGATGTGAGGTATATTGCAGTCAGCATAATATATTTTCTTTTTTTCAAACTGTGTTATTTGACTAAATTCATCTTTACTCGTACTGTATTCTCACATTTCCTGTTTGAAATATGATGCACATTGTTTAAGGAAGCAATTTATTATAAAGGATTCATGGTCAATGAAATTGCAGATTGGTGAACCTATTCCTATAGATATTTTACAGCTAAACGTAGGATGAAAGTTCCAATTATGTTATGCCATTATCTAGGAAATGTAGAACTGGAATCTATTATACATTAAGGAACTAACAATTCCAAATTTGGTAAATGATATGAGTATAAAGAATATGAAAGATTTAGTTGAATATCAAATTACAGATCAGGAAAGAGAATAAATGGAATGCTGAAGACTGAAGAGATAAATGTAGCAAAATGTGCTCTATTCTGTGAATGGCACATTTGTGATTGGCAGATGATGGAAGTAGCAAAGATAGCAACACAAGAATCAGTTAGCCTAGAATATTTATACATTTCTTTTCAGCTTGTATATAGTTGTGTGTGTAAATCAGGGAAGAACTATGTGGAGATAGTTTGTGACATAATAGGTTTATCAATAAGATGGTATGAGTGGCGGTTCCTTGAAGTTAGAACGTGTTTTTCACATAGAGAGGTAAAAGAGTAGAACTTGTGGTATAACATTAATTTGACATTAACCATGAGTATGCATATGGAAGTTGAAGCTTCATAAATGCTTAACTACACTAACCCTACACATGGTTTTGCTGGTTGCCTTTCTCCCCATTAGCACGTGTGCTAGCTACATCAGAGGTGTTTATTTTTTTAGTTTTCATTTTCAGGTCTCCACTGATTTTGTCAGGCTGCATATTGATGGGAAAATGGTTGGAGAAAAGCCTATGTCATCTTCTCTTAATGAAGATGCCATTTCAAGGGAATCGGGGAAGATTGTTTTAGGCAGTAATGGTGAAGACAGTGACGTGCAGGGCTATGTTCATAATGCAAAGGTTTTTCCTTCGGTTTCTTCGATCATGGATCATTATGCTGAGGTGCAGTGGGACTGTCTTTCCTGATGTTGATTTTAAAATGAACTAACTGAGCTTCTTGGCAAAACCAAGACAAATTTTCATTAGTTATCTATGCTGCTACAATGGCAGGACCTACCTATTAAACTATTTATTGACAACTCTTCCACGATGGAGATAGAAGAGGGCAGTGATGGCATCTGGAATATAGTTGGGGGCAAGGTTTGTGAGCTTTCTGTTACCCTGCTTCTGGCTGCCATATTTACATTTTCACATTTCTCTTGACGCACATTTTTCTCTTCTTCCTTGCAAACTGCAGCCATCTTGTCGTAGAAATTTTGCATTGGATGTTATGCTGTTAGATTCCTTTGGCCAGCCTGTTCTGAAGAAACTTGAGGTTTATATCAACGATTTGCATTTTAATATGATCTGTATGGTGATCATTGGGTGACATCTTGACACTCACTTTGGCAGTCGTCACTCGTTACTTGACAGGTTGTTGCCTCCCTCATCTACGCAGATAGTGGGGAAGCTGTGGAGAAATCAGGTGATGAAGAAGCTCCCCTTTTGGCAAGCTATGATGGTGTTGAATTTGCTTCCAGTGATAGACCAAGTAAACTGTTGCATGGGCGTGCATCCTTCAAGCTAAAAATATCTCAGGTAGATATTCAGGATAAATCTGCAGATATTTGAAAGAATTTCAAAATTCTTGAACAACAAATTTCCATTCGCAGCAAAAATGTATAATAGCTATGAGATTTTTTTATTCAGTTTGTCAGGAGAACATGAAGATAATGGTTCTCATTACATGATTATTTTATCATTTGTCTTTAAAATGTCATAAGGTTTTGCTAGTTAGGGATCATGTACATCTGCATATTTGAAATTTCCTTGGCTGAAAACTCGATACCCCCATGAGCAATACAGTCATCTTTTTTTTCTTTTGACTGATTTATAGACGTGTCCCTCTTGTTGCCATGTACAATAATTTTATCAAAATAAATTAATGTTATATAATGATGGATAAAATGAGGAACAGGTCCTTGAATCCTACTAGATTTTCTCTTCCTGGTTCCTTTCAGCTTCTGTTATAGCTGTTCTATGACTTTCTCTTTTGTGATTTCAGCTATCTTCAAAGTGTGATAACAAGCTCTTCCGCATTAGATTTTGTATACCTGCGGTTGAGAGGTATCCCTTCTTTGAGGCTCTCTCTTCTCCAATTCGCTGCATCTCAAGGAGTCGAAATACTCGTGTGTCCACTTTGATGTGGAAAAAATCTAACTTCCATCCACTTGATGGATCTCGGTCATCTGGTTTGGACAATGGAACCTCAGAACACGAGCATGTTTCAGTCGATGAAGAAAAGCCAAGTTTACCATCGAAGAGGATTAAATTGGGACAGGATAGAGTTTTACCGAACTCTAATGATGATCCTGCATTAGGGCAACCAGACGAGGAATGCAATTCTCATTCTTTTACTGCTAATGAGGTATTAGCCATTTACTTTTTTAATTCTCATTCTTTTGATAGTCTATTTACTTATGTTAGTCATATTGTTAACAAGTGTTGCTGATGTAGGCTGAAAACGGATATGGCACAAGTTTAACAGGCAAACCCAAAAACAATGGATCAACAAGAGCGTCCCCATCGGACTCGGGGAGCACTGAAGCCAGACATTCGGCTCTAAATAGAACAACAACCAGCGGAAATCCAATATCAGATGTGAACATTTTCAAATATTGCCTAGCAGGTTTATCTGAGAGGTCGCTTCTGCTCAAGGAGATTGCAACTTCGGTGTCAAAGGAAGAAGTTTTGGAATTTGCCGACCATGTTTCACTATATTCAGGATGTTTACACCACAGGTAATCTAGAATCATCATTACGTGGTAATTCTACTTTCTTTGGGATTTCTGTGACAATTCCTGCAGGGTTCCGTTCAGCAAAACACTATGCATTGTTTTCTTTCATTTGTAGTTTCCTCTTGAGTTCTATTATGTTTTCTTTTAAGTGTTTATTTTAGTTATTTTTCTTTTTTCTTATACTTTATTTTGCTTTCACTCCCTATGGGAGTTTGTATCTTTTGAACATTCGTTCCTTTTCATTATATCAATAAGGAGTTGTTCTTGTTAAAAAACCGTATAGTTTTCTCATGAGTTCTAAATTGCATTAGAATCTTTTTTTCCCTTTTGATCATGTAGTTATGCATGCTAACTTTAATGTCCCGTGTCTTTCTTGCCACATTGTACCCTTATCTGATGAAACTTTGAGTTTTATGCCTTACATACCATTTTAATTCTCTTCTAGTAAGGGAAGATCTTACATTTTTTTCCCTCTCAGGCATCAAATATTAATGTCAAGAAAATTAATAGAGGAGGGAACACAAGCTTGGAACTCAATCTCTCAAAACAAGCATCATGTTCAATGGGAGGATGTTGTTTTTGAGATTGAAGAGCAGTTCATGAGAATTGCTGGCTGCAGCTCTAGACCTCTCACTCATCAGGTATTTCTCTCTTGCAAGAATGGACCATTTGCGATCCTTTCAACTTCAAAATGATTTATTTGGATTTAAATCTTTGATGAACGTCATTTTTATGGTAGGATATCAATGAACTTTCTTTTAAAAATTAAATATTTAAGTGATTAATACTAGTCACTTCTTAACTGTAATCTCTGCATGCATGAAAAAACTATTCAATCTGACTTCTAAGGTACTTGAAATTGAATCCTTTACTAAACCTTTACAAGTGGGTTTGGGAGGATTCATATCTAAAGAAAGTTAACATTTAATAGGGAAAGGATTTTTCATCTAAAGAAAGTAAATTTTTTTTATAGAGAGCTCCTGATGGGCAGTATTAATAACCAGGGTGAAGTTGAAAAAAGAAATCCAAAAGCTATCCATTTCCAAACTGCTGTACTATGTGAAGAGCTAACGATGAAGCTCAAGATTAACTCTATAGAATTACTTCAATTCGTCAACTGTCTCTCCAAGCGTATCAAAAGCCTTCGTCCTCCCATTACAGTGGCCCTTTAAAAATGAAGAAAGACTGAAGACATCTCTTCCTTAGTTTATAGCTAGCATTTCTAGGAGGATTGAAGAAAATGGAATAAGATCATCCCTTTTGATGGAAAGATACATATTGTTGGTATCATCTTATTTTTGTTTTGGGAGTTTGTCTTTGAATCGACTTTCAACAGACTATAATACTAGACATATCTTTCTTGAAATCACCTCTGACTTGAAGAGATTTGATTTGTCTAATGATGATAAAACTCAGGACTTGGAGTTGCTGAGGAGAATTTCTGGTTGTCAAGAGTATCTGGCCCAAGAGAACTTTGAGAGAATGTGGTGTTGGTTATATCCTGTAGCTTTTACTTTATCCAGACAATGGATAAATGCAATGTGGAGTTCTTTGTCACCGAAGTGGATTGAAGGATTCATAACCAAGGAAGAAGCTGAATCATCACTTCAAAGTCCCACTGGTCTTCAAGAGCCCGGCACATTTATTCTTCGGTTTCCCACTTCAAGAACTTGGCCTCACCCAGATGCCGGTAGCTTGGTAGTTACCTATGTTGGCAATGATTACGCTCTTCATCACAAACTTCTTTTGCTCGATCGCATTTTCAGGTAATAAGGTCATTTTTTTTATCCTTATAATGAATTACGTTGCAACTTGTATCATGTCGTATTAGCTAGGGCTAGATTTAAAGTTTAGAAGACCCCAAGAGGAGCCTGTTGATAAAAGTTCAAGCCCTTAAGTTGAAAACTTAACTTCAAATCTTTATTGTCTGTCGAAGTTGGCTTTAGGGTGGCAAAGCCTTCTCAAAGATAGGTGGTAGTGGACTTTGAGTATAATACAATGAATGAAAAGTGGAAACACTAATTTTTTTTTCTTTTAAAAAGTGAACTTTAGAAGTGCGTAGATGTTTATGTGTATTTGCAGAGGAAACAAGTTGGCCGCCTTGGATATAACCTATAAACCATTGATGTTCATGTGCATTGAAAGGGAAATGGGGGGGTCTCTGCCCCGCCCTTCGGATGCATCTTCGTCCTTTGGAATATACATCCGCGTCTCTTATCCAAAAAAAAAAATTAGAAGGGAGAGAGGAAATATGAAAATGACTTTATGGGATATTTCATGTGGCAAAGCATTCGGTTCCGAGACCCAATAGAGAAGGATACTAAAATTCCATGCATTTGATTCATGATTTCATACTTATATTTAATGAGTATGCTACTTCGTAAAAAAACGAATTAATGGAAGTTATATATCATATGAATGTGATAGATTAATCCATTAAAATAGAGAAGGTGCTTCCTCTGAAC